>OZ004639.1:2484958-2684536 GCA_963924495.1 Nemapogon koenigi
GAAATGAATTGAGGCGCCTAGAACAAAAATGAAACATTTAGCAAATTTTTCCAAAAAATTATAATTATATGTTGTAGTTTTCAGTAAAAATAAAGATATTTCAGCGCTCTAATAAATAGGTTTATGCTATAAAATAAGTAGGTATATCTACGCCTGTTTTGCGTGGTCTCCGAAATTTGATGCTTAGTAAACCCAAGACCTCCAGTTTCAAATCCAATGCTCTACCATTGTGCTACCAAATATCTTTTTTATTTATTCATTTAAAAAGTCATGAATTAACATACCAATGGGCTTATTAATTAAAAACTTATGTACATAATCCGACGAGGTTTCCATCTAATATACCTCAACAGAACTGGCCATACTCGTTAGGTATAGCCTTACAAATACCATAGGCTAAACGAAGGAGACTTGGTCTTCCGCTGGGTACTCTGGAACCGTAACACGGTTTCGGAAGCTGTAAGGAGGCAACCCGTGAAAAAAAAAACTTCATACATTCTCTTAATTTTAGACACAAGATATCAATATCAGAAAATACTGTAAACTCATCATAATAATGTCACTTATATTTCACATATTTTGTAATAAACAGACATGAATATTTATATCAAGATTTTCAGGAAGCTCTCAAATCCTGTAAACAATGGTTATGTTATCGTGTTTTCACAGATTGAAACACAAACAAAGAAACATGTTCTATTATAACTTCATATGTACCTACTAAAATACTTTGTTTGATTACATTTTCATACATAGGTACCTGAAAGTTAGGAAAATGCTAAAATATCAAAGGCAGATTTTTCTGTCAGTCTGTGACCTTTTCACGCAAAAACTACAAACTAATTTTATTGAAGTTTAGATAGATTCACCTGGAAGGTTTAAAAGTATTAAACATGGATTTATCATGTTTAGGAGCTGAGCATTAACATTATAAGTAAATCAAGTCGGGGAAAACTTCGAGCAAGTTTTCATAACGTATGCTGTCTAATCTGTCAGAGATATAACAAAATGATGTAGGAAAGAATTGTGTAGATTAAAATTATCTATAAAAAAGTCCGCGGTAGCATATATCTATCTATCTCTAATAGATAAATTTCTATAATATTCTACTCGTGCGAAGTTTAAAAATATTTGAAAGGTCCAAAAAATATTTCACTGTTATGAAACTGCATTACTGCAAATGATTTTTAGTTTAAGTGAGGATTAAACCAGTGACGGACATTATATGTATAGCATAGCTGGCAGTCTTATTACAGAAATTAGCAACTGAAACGAAATTAACAAAATTTGCTGTCAAAATGCAATTAAAGTCACAATACCGACGCTTTTGCTCTAACTAACACAGACCATGCTCAACCCGAACAACTAAGGAATTAAAAAAATTGGCCAAGAGCGAGAAGATCTCGCGTACATTTTTTTCCTATATTTCCTTTAATATAGTTTAAACTTTGTATTTTAATATTATAAAAAAAATATTATAACACATTAATTTGATATGTCACATGAATCACTTTAATTTTTCCCCCAAAATCGAAACTCGATTATGTATTTACGCTATACGTCCGTGATTAGGACATCAAACTCTACAAAAATGTATCTCAACCTGTTTCTTCATGACTTAAATAAAACTGTTTTCGATAACATTGTCACTTATTTTTCATACTAGAAACTTGAAAGCGAGCAACCAGAATACCAGTTTGGTGTTCGTTGTTACTGTTGGAGTTTACAACTATATAGCGACCGAATTGCCGCTGCAACTAGTTGCTATTTTAGCTCATGCCGGCACCACACTTCGTTATGCGTCACGCGTTATGCGGCTTATTCGCCCGCATAAAACGAAGTGTGGAGGGTCTATTCGGCTATATGTGCCATATATGTGCTTTATTCGCACGCATAACGCATAACGCATACGCAATCCGTCGACTTGTCGGTTTTTGGCACACTTCAAAGGACACGAATAAGCCAAATATGCGCGTCGACTGCCCACACTTCGTTCACTCATTCGCTCGCTTGCAGCGGTCGTGTTGGGTATAGGTATATTCTCTTTGTCTCGAATACTAGTTCGTTTCCTATGACTTGTGATGATCCACCAGCGCTTTCTTTTCGTTCCTTTAGTAACTTTGTACTTATACAACAGGTATTATTTATATAAAAATAATAAGCTGCTGCTGTCAAACCGTCCATTTTTTTTAAAGCAAACAACACGCATATTTGGCATGTTTGGCACACAGACACGAAGTGTGGTGGCATGTTCCTTATTCGCCCACATACCAAATATTCTTGCGAATAAGGCGCAGCCGCATAACGACTAACGCATAACGAAGTCTGGTGCCGGCATCATAGGCTTGCCCGGACAGGTCGCTCAATATTACTAATCCCATCCCATTCTATTTGTATTGTCTTTGAATTAATATCAAATATCAATATTGACAACTGTTTACCTTCGCTAGGATTTATTTATTTATTTACGATTTATATTAACGTAATATTTTATTTTAGGGGCATGAAAAGAAAATGTTAAGTAAAGAAAGTGATATAGAAAATTAGAATGGTCCTTAAATAAAAACATTAAAATGCACCGCTACGCTATCTATGCGTGGTAGAGTCATTTGCTTGTTTTACAATAAATGAAATTGAGGAGACACACACACACACCTTTACGGCCTTTATACCGTGCGGTGTGGACACCAGGTAACAGTGTCCACTTTTTGCCAGTTGTCCATATTGAACAGAAATGCAGGTGGCAAACTGCACTTAAATAAAATGCACGTAAATATCTGTTATTTTTAGAAGAAGTGCGGACAATATCAAAGTGGGATATCTATTTATACGATACTGAAATATTTTGGTGTGTCTGTCTTTCTGTCCCATAATAGGCTCCATTATTTTGATGATTTTTCAGGGGCTTGTTTTTGGAGGTTCTTCCTCGTAGTCAAATTATTTTGTCAAACTGATTTGACCACAAGTTCAAATTGTTCTTCCTTGTGGTCAAATTGTTAGCCTAGGTTAGGTTAGTTATCTGTCTAAGAAGTTTGACTAACACGGGATTTTTTTTCCAGTAGGTCAAATCAGTTTGACAAAATAATTTGACTACGAGGAAGAACTGGTTTTTAGAAGGTTCTCTATATATATACAATATGTGGCGTCGGTGGTCGAGTGGATAAGACGTCGGCTCGCAACTGAAAAGTTGCGGGTTCGATTCCTATATCCGACCATGTTCCAATGGGTTTTTTATAAAAAAAAATCTATTTAGATTATCCGATAAACCATACAAAGAGGCTTTTCTATCTATATACCTCAACAGAGCTGGCCACTCGTTAGGTATATATATAATTGGCTAAATGAGGAAGACTTTGTCTTCCACTGGGTACCCTGGGGACGACAACGGTTCCTGGGAGCTGTATGCCAACCCGTGAAGAATAAAAAAAAATACAATATGTGAAGCCGTAGGTAGTGTGTACTAATAAATAAGTTCGTAAGGAATCCTATTTTTGACAACGTCTAGGTACATATAAAATATCGAAATTTTCAATTTCATATTATTTCATTTGAGATAAATGGGAGCCACCTACTTGCAAGCTTAAATATTAAATTCAATGATTGATGGATTTTTCTAAATAAATTACGCGAAGGGATTTAAAGTGACGTTAATATGACATGACATGATATGGAATGACCTAGGTAATTCTAGTAAAGCCTTCTAAACCACAGACCACATTTTGAAATAAACTTATTATAATATCATTTTATACTACACCTTCTCGAAAACTAGGTATTTGTTTATTTCTTCAATTAGCCAATGGTATTTGTGAGGCTATACCTAACAAGTGGCCAGTTCTGTTGAGGTATATATTTAGATGGAAAAATGTGGTTAGTCAGATTATGTACATAAGTTTTAAATAAAAAAAACCCATTCGTACATGGCCGGGACCGGGTTCGAAGCCGTGGTCTGCCTAGTTGACGTCTCAACCACTCGGCCCGACGCACCTTTTTTTATTCCAATTATTATTTATATTTAACTACAGCTACGATCTAATTCCTTTATTCGAGTTAATATATTGTAAGTTATAATAATGAATAATTATCACGGATTGCGTACCTACATAAGGAAGTGGCTATTGCGTCGAGGCTACCGCGCGTTATTGCGTTAAATTGCAATAAATGGAATTTTACTGACTTATTTCAAGAACGACTAACTGGTATTTTGTTGGTTAATTCTATAGATTTCGTGTATAGTACATTCAACGTTGTAGTCTCTCATTTACGGATGTTTCTAAAATGACTATGATGTTAAAATAAAAAACCTTCTGCGTCAATTTAACTCAATTTTGAGAGATAATACAGTTAATACAGTTAACCTGTTTTTATTTCTTTACAGGTTTCTGCTATTTTATTAACCGACTTCCAAAAAAAGAAGGAGAAGGTTCTCAATTCGGCCCGTATTTTTTTATGTATGTATGGACATCGAGTTGTGAACCGATTTTGATGGTTTCTTTTTTAATCGACAGATAATTCTTCCGGATTGGTCCCATTATAATCTCATAAAAATTGGTTCATTCGTTTTCCAGAAATTTTGAAAAAACTGACCTTATAAGTCAATTTTTCGTAATATGTCGATGAAATATGTACCGATTTTGACGACTTATTTTTTTAAGGATATAATAATTTTTCGACATTATCTCACAGTCATATGACGAAAATCGGTTTAGTAATTTTTCAGAAATTCAGTAATTTATCTCTGTTTAATGCTGAAAATTATATCAGAGAAAAGCCTTAGCAACGGTTGCTATTGACACGAAGTTGTCAATTTTCGTATCGACGATGGTCTAGCGGCTAAAGTGGCACCAACCGTCTTCAAATTCTACGACGAAATTTTTATTATTTCTTACTTTTCAGTGCAAACTTTTGAAATCGGTACACTTTTTTTTAAAAGGTTTATTATACCTTAAATCTCAGCTATATGACTACTCGATCGAAGATAATAAAATCCTATCCCACTAATATTATAAACGCAAAAGTTTGTGAGGATGGATGGATGTTTATTACTCCTTTACGCAAAAACTACTGGACGGATTTTGATGAAACTTTACAATGTTTACTATTACAAAGTATAACTTATACATTAGAATAGTACATAGATACCATATTGTACCCGTACAAATCCGGGGGCGGGGTAACTAGTATACGAATAAATACGTTGATATTTTTGAAATATGACATAATTTTCGGCCTAAAAAATAGCCTATGTGAGTGATAGACCGTGGGTTCGCGAGCGCGTAGGAGCGTGTTCCTTTATGCCCTCAAATTATCTCTGTGCAATAAACCACGTCAATCCGTTGCTCTGATTTGACAAACAAACAATTATACTTCCGCTTTTATAATATTAGTTTATATAGGATTATCAGAGTCCCCAACAGAGTACAAAAAAATCCTAATCTTTTGTAACAAAATAATAATGGTGAATATAATTTTATATTTACCACAAGTTTTGTTTACAAAACAAGACATGTGTTAAATCTTTCAAATTACATTTTAAGTAAAATAATTACACTTGTAATTAAAATCTGGAAGCGAGTCTAAGCTCCTTTTTGGTTATTTGCTTAATATTTTAGTCTTAGAAACTCGTTAAAAACTTTCTTTACTAAAATTTACGAAACAAAGAAAAATAAAACGAAATATTACTTCAATTACGTGGTGTTTGCTTAATTCTTGAAAGCATTAATGTAATTAACTAAATGTGTTTAACTTAAATAAATTCTTAGTAATTTTTGGTTAATCCAGAGATGTTTCATCTTCTTTTATTCGCCAGCGACTAGAAAATATTTAAGGGTCCTTGGCAGTCGGCCATCTTACTTCTGTCAAAAATATGGCAAATCTCAATTAATCTTAGAAAAATGAATATATTTATACAAATTTGGTTATTATTTTAAATGGGATTAAGCCATATTTTTATTATTTAGGGTTTTAAATAGGCGTAGTTTTTAAAACAAACATTGCTATTGCGTTTTCAAAACTATGGCTATTTAGAAGTCTTAAAAATGAAAATATGGCTTAACCCAATTTATAATAATAATAACTATCAACAATTTGAGTTAAAAATGTTGTACAAATAAAATCATTTTTCTATGACAGCCACGGATCCTTAAACCTTTTTTTTTAAGTACGAACGCAGTTGTATACCATTTTACTTGCTGACAGAAGTCATATAAAATTTTTCGTCATTTAAATAATACTAAAAAATAATGGCTTATTAATCGATTGAAACGAAAGTGAAAGCGGGAAGAACAGTAATTAGTGAACTAAACAATGTATGTAGAAATACACAACTTAGGTTCAACTAAAAGTAAAATTAATATACATAAAATGCTGTTTTAGTTCCATCACTTATTTATGAAAGCGCGACTTGGGTTAAATAAGAAGCATGAAAGTAAGATAAATGCAGTGGAAATGCGGTCTTGATGAATTATGAAAGATGATGTTGTGACTAAAATGAAGCAAAGTATGCAAACGCTGGTTAGAAATATGTCAGGATTGTAGCAAATGGCATTAGATTGTCTCTGCTTACTCCGATTCGGATAAAAGGCGTGATGATAGATAGGTAATTTCCTCGACTGTTCCATGAGTTAGTCCTTCCACAGTCACACTTGTCGTGGCCCTACATAACTCTGGGAGCGGTCTGGGATGTCGCAGGTGTTCACTTGGAAACTTCACGGGCTATATCTTACAACTTGCTTACATTATGTACGTATATTGCTAGCACATGGTACTTGTAAGGATAGCAGGACTTCAGACACTGTATATCTGTGTTGTTGGTTAGGTATATCCAAGTTAGTTGCCATACTCCTCTGAAACGGCTTGACCGATTTGTATGATTTTTGTCTGAATAGGTCGTAAACTATTTTTCACCCTCCTACTCCCCATTTTTTAATCGCGATTTTAGTATTTTTATATGAACAATATCCAAAGTTAGTGGTAGTGGTACGGGTAGGGGTGTAGGGTTTGGGGCAGTGCAGGCAAGCCAACGTTTGGCAGGACAACGTCTGCCGGGTCCGCTAGTAACCATATAAAATAGTTAACTTGCAATTTATTAACCGACTTCAAAAAAAGGAGGAGGAAGTTCTCAATTCGTCGGAATCTTTTATGTTTTTTTATGTATGTTCCCCGATTACTTGAAAACGCCTGGACGCCCTGGACCGATTTGGATTTTTTTTCGTTTGAAAGGGTATACTTCTAAGGTGGGCCCATGGTCATCAGGTCAGGATCTGATGATGGGATCCTGGAGCAAACCAAGAACTCTTCAATTTTGATAGGCACACTTGAAGCGATTTAGGTTTTTTTTATAGTGACTTGTGCATTTTCTTTTCAGTGCATAATTTTTAAAGTCAGTACACTTTACTCACTCTACCCAAATGTCCGTTTTTCACAGAGTTTTTATTACTATGGCCGTTATAACAGTAAATAATAAAAATAAAATAAAATAAAAAATAAAGGGGTCATACAAGAAACGTGTTTTATACAAACAAACGTCTAATCAAATAATAAAAACCGGCCAAGTGTGAGTCGGGCTCGCGTTTATTTGTTCCTGTGCCATAAGGGGCGTCAAACTTGGTCTGACCTTAGTGCAAATTTTAATGTAAAATCGATTAAAAAATATTTTATGCCTATGTAAAATTATTAATATACTTCTTTTAAAAAATTTAAATCACATAATTACATATAATTAAATATTATTTTTTTGCCTGCAGTCAGAATCGTATGTTTTTTGGAGAAAGTCCCATAAAGATATTTGTTAATTTTGACATAAATACTTTTTTATATGGCTGAAGTGAAAGGAAATGCTGGAATTGACGACCTAGGTGTACTTTTATTTAACATATAAAAAATTTATTGATCGATGGAAATATGAAAGTAGGTATCTAAACATAATTGCCGAGCATATATGAAAGGTATGATGAATATAATAGAAGCAAAAGAGGTATGTCAGGATCTGCCTACCCCTCTTGGCATAAAAGGCGTGATGTGTCAGAGTATATGTTAAGTTTGTCTTCTTTTAAGTTTTATTTACATACGTACTATAACACGAAATGTCCATTAAAGGACGCCTTCTGTCCGTTTTCATTAAACACATACAATCTACGATTGAAGGCTGTTTATTGCATTTAATTGTTTTTGTCCTTCTTTTACATCAATACAGATCGATGATCGAAATTTGAATGGCCGATAAGTGACACACGCTGTTTTTTATTCCGGGAAATCATCCGGGATAAATTCTTATGTCACATTACTATGTTTACGGGTAGAGTTAGGCTTTATAAAATGCCAAATCGCAGTGTCTAACAAACTGATATTGACATAACTTATTAAATATTTTTTTCTTCATCGTGTTACGGTTTCTGCGTACCCAGCGGAAGACCAAGTCTCCCTCGATTAACCGATGGTATTTGTGAGGCTATGCCTAACGAGTGGCCAGTTCTGTTGAGATATATTTAGATGGAAAAGCCTCTAAGGTGGTTTGACGGATTATGTACATAAGTTCTTAATTAAAAAACCCCATTGGTATATGGCCGGAATCCGGAATCAAACCCGCGGTCTGCCTAGTTAATACCAGACGTCTTAACCACTCGGCCACTGACGCACCTTTAATTTTTTTATTTATTTTATAATGAATAACGTACTTATTAATAATTTTCAGTACTATTTATGAAAATAGAGTATTCCACGAGTGTTCAATGAAAATGAAAAAGTCAGTTCCATGCACGTTGTGAAAATAATAATTGAATTCCGATCGTGTGGGTTTACTTTTGAAGCTTTATAACGTATCCTGAAAACATAAACTTTCCTATTATTTTTTTAAAGACTTATTGAAGGAATTAAAGAAAAATAGATTTAACTAATTTCTGATTAACTTTGACTAGAATTATAGACATCAAGGTGCCCACCCATTGGTCCAATCACTGGCACGCCGCCGGACGGTCCACCGAAATTGACCACAGATTCGTCCAATAACAAATGGCCCTCCTAGATCTTATAGCGGCCGGAATGGGAAATTTTCGGTGCGAAGCCGGACCAATGTGTTTAAAACAACTTAAGGCGTTCAAAACTCTGTTGATGGATTTTTATTCAAGATTAGCTTTCCGCCCAGGCTTCGTCCGTAACTTTCCATACTTAGCCTTATGGTCTTGAAATCCGATATTTTCTCGAATATTCCAAAATTCCGGGCGACCTTTGCCCTGAAAGCCTTATTTACACTCATACAAACATTTAAAAAAGAATTAGTCAAATCGGTTTAGCTGTTTCAAAGCGATGCGCATTTAATTTTTCTTTATATAGATGACTTAAAGTTAAAATAGAACTTTCATATTTTTTAAAATTTAATTATTTACATATAACAATATAAAAACCTTAAATAGTGTGGAATAGTGGCATGAATACTAGCTGCATTTCCCCGCTGAATCGCGATGCTAATTCGTTGAGCGAGGAAGGAGCCAGCCCTCTTGTCACCAGAAGAGATGATTAGTCGAGGGTATATATCTTTAATTAACTCTTTGGCATTTAAACCCCACGGACCTAGAGTTTCTACACCAAACGGCACTTTGTAGTTTTCAATAATTGAACTATATTTGCGCCGTTTGTTAGACTCTGCGCTTTGATTGCTGTTTCCCTGAGATGAGACGGGGCTAATGTGTCCACGCACGTATAGCATCGACGATTAAACGATACCATCATGATCTTTAATCATTTAAGAAAGAGTTTCGTTCCGAAGAGCGAAAGTCTCCCATTTTTAGAGAAATACTTTGTAAAAAAATAAGTTGCTTTTTAGCAATTGACAGAACATTTGTATTGTTCACTTGTCTGAGATCAAAGATTTAAATCGGTTAGAATTGCCATCGCTAAACAAAACATGTGTATGAAAGCTGAGACATTGTAAATATTTGTGTTCAATGCTAAATGAATATATCCTATAAAAATACTGAGTGTATTTTCAAACAAAGGTTTCGATATCTGTACGCAAGCAATTTTTCACTCGAGTGATTTTCTAGTTTCAATGTTTGTTTAGTTAATTATTTTTAAGGGTCCTTACCATTCCATAGAATGAAGCCTACTTCTCTACGAGTATCTATCTATCAATGGATAGATGATTAAGGATACACGCTTTTTATCCCAAAAGGGGTAGGCAGAGACAATAGAATGCTACGATCCTGATATATTTCTTTCGATTCTTTTATATTCATCATCCTTTCTTGCCTTCAGTCAATAATCAAGCACTATCTTTATGTATGTGAAAAAAACAGTAAGTATTTTGACCTCCTGACTTAAATTTTGAAAACGGTTTCGCACGACTTCGTACGTGACTATTTCAGAATGTTGGCAAACATACACTTCATACATAGCTTTTGTCATGTTCACCTCTCGATGAACCATCTCTGCCCACCCCGTTCCCGTCGTCATGCCGTGATGGTATATAGCCTATGTTACTCAGGGATAATGTAGCATTCCAATGGTGAAAGAATGATCAAAAAGTTTTTGAGTTTATTCGTAACAAACATACAAAAATACAAATCTTTCCTCTTTATAATATTATTATTATGTATTAAATGTTTATGCTATATTTCAAGTTTTTTTATATACAGAAGACGACATGTGACCTTGCCACCGCCTGGCTGGTCCATGACTAGACTTTCAGCCCCCGGCTCCGCCTGTGTATATATTCGAATAATATAAAATATAGCCTATGTCACTCAGGGATATCGTAGCTTTCTATTAGTGAAATCATTTTTAGAATCGGTTAAGTAATTTTTGAGTGTACTCATTACAAACGTCAATGGTTACTGCTCCGCTCCTTTGAGTCGTAGCGTGATGTTATATAGCATATAACCTTCCTCAAGAATTGTGCTATAAAAATGCAATTTTTTTTTAAATCTAACTAGTAGCTTAGTATAGAGCGCGCTTACATACAAACAAAATCAAAATTTAAATCCCTTAGAGGTTTAATTATGTTTCTAGGTTATATTCTAAGGCGGTTTGACTAGAACTCGCATACCAAGAGCTAATCTAAATTCATAATGTTTATAATTCAAAGCATGTACATAATGTATGGCATCCTTGATAGGAAACTCCGATATAGTCATTGTTTTTGTACAATCGAGTATCAATCTGCTTATTTCCTTCTGTCTTCTCTGGGTCGACTTACATTTATATATATATATATATATATATACGAAATACAAACAGGCAAATAAACAAACTTTATAATATTAGTTTGGATACATACATAGGTGCATATACTCCCTTAGGGTTGGCAGATATCAAAGTTATCCACTTGCCACGATCATGGCACATCTCTTTCTCTTCATTAACATCCATACATATTTTCATGCATGCTCTTCGAATTTACCTTATGCTATTATTAAAAGGTAACAAAAGAGACGGTCAAGTTCGACTAGCACCGGTGGCCTGAGAGTGTTCTGTTCCATTGTAGGTCGTTTTCTTCTGTATTATATGAAGAAAGATCGCTATGTAATTAAGGAACCCTAATTTTTCATAATCAAACATTGACAATTAGCTAATGTTCATTTAAATGTAGCTTTAAACCTTTTTTCAAATTTCGAGTTTAATTACTAAGAAAATGAATTGATAATAGATACTCACCGAATAAACTGAAGAAATCAACGCGACACCGGTTAAAATTAACAGCTTCATGTTTGCCTGAAATAAAAAAAATATTAAATTCAACATATCAATCACCAATTTCCAAATTATTATTAATAGTTTGTTCTTTAATTCGAAACAACCCAGTACTCCTAACTCTAACTTATAACTAAATAATACCCACTTCCTCTTGATTTTTTTAATTCTTGAAAAATGCATATCAGTTCTCGAGATTAACGCAGTTTTATACAGTACTAGCGGACTCGGCAGACGTTGTCCTGCCCAAACATTGGCTTGCCTGCTATTTACTTTCCTTCGTCCGTGGAAAACAACTACTCCTACCCCTACCCCTACCCCTACCCCTACCCCTACCCCTACCCCTACTCCAACCACTACATATGTCCTTCTCCTGGCTCTAAACTACCTCCCTGCCAATTTTCAGCTAAATCGGTTCAGCCGTTCTTGAGTTATAAATAACCTAACTAACCTACCTGGCCTACCGACTCTGGAATTAACACATTTCCGTGGTAGAAAGTATAATACAGCGCCATCTATTGACGTTTGCAAATACATTTTAGTACACATGTAAAACTCAAGATGACGCCATATATTCACAATTAAAATTTATAATTTTAACTACCCCTACTCCAACCCCTACCACTATCCTATGTCCTTCTCCTGGCTCTAAACTACCTCCCTGCCAATTTTCAGCTAAATCGGTTCAGCCGTTTTAATGTTATGTCGTGACAACGGAAAACGGGTTTCATTTTTATATATATAGATGTCTACTATTGTCTACTAACTTTTATAAATGATATGTCTTCAAGTTTTGCCGGTTTTGAAATTGTTGAAAATTTGCCAATGGACAACATTTCATTTTTCGTAAGGTACCAAAATTCGAAAACCGTTTGGAGATTACATGCTAGAAAGCTTATTTTTCATTTTTTTTTATTTTTTATATCCTTTAATTTTCGAGTTATTTTAAAAATACTGGAATATTGAAAATTAAGGATTAATAGGTGCCCTAATCTGTGCTAACCCTCTAATTTAAAAATACTAATGTCTGTTCGCAGAGTTGTTAGTTAATGAACTCAGGTGTTGCCCTCTATTAATTTTACCCATTTTTATTCCATTAAAAGCTAAATTAATAATTATTCTTTAAATATAATTATAAAAATACTTCTTTTATATAATATTTTTTTGGAAGGTTTGCTAGTTTCGAATGGGCTATCACAGGAAATATATTTACGAGTGAAACCGCGGACAAAAGCTAGTATTATTATATACATTATGAATAATGTTGTAGGCGATTTGAGTTCCGGCTACGGCAACACCTATTTCGAACACGGTATATTATACTCTTTGCATTTCTATAACGTATACTCTGTGACTTGACTGACACTATCTGTCACTTCCTTTGGGTGACAGTTTATATTTCTTAATTTTAGTCCTAGCTATAGTTTTTAGTTTATAAGTCCTCAGAATTTATAAAAATTCATAATTAAATTAAAACTATAAAAACTCAACCAAAAATAAAATAGAAAAATACGTCTAACTTATTTTTTAATATATTTTTAATTAAAGTAATAAAAATGGGTGATTAAAAAAATGAAATGTTGTCCATTTTAGTATTAAATTATTTGTCAACAAACAAAATGCATGCCACAACAGCAGCTGGCTAAAATGTGTACTGACTAAAATAAAATACCTACAGCAAATTTTGATATTCATATTGAAGAAAATTTTGATACAGACTTGACAGACAGACAAACAGACTTAACACTTTGTGTGTAGGAAAGTTTAAAACCCTCCTGTCACAGAAAGTTTACAAAAAAATTAAATCCCGCCGTTATAGTTGTGATTAGTAAGTATTAATAGGGAATATCACAGTCGGCGGGATCATGTTAAATGCCGATTAATCGGCTATATACACTAAAAAGGCTTTGGCAAATCATCGATTAACATTGGTAGAGCCATAATAAAAGAAGAAGATTAAGAAAAGACAAAAGGTTCGGATATGTACAGCGTAACACAAATACCATTCACAGTTAAAAACGGTATCAAATAGTTAATAGATCTATTTGAAATGAAGAAATCTAGTTTGACACACACAACAACACATCATGACGTTCTTCACACCTTGCGGTGTAGCCAGAAACACCAGTAACAGTGTCGACTTTTTGACAGTTGTCCATATTGAACAGAACAGGTGGCAATCCTATTGCTGCAGTAGATGGACCTAGATGGGTCACGTTATTTTAGAGGAAGTACGAATTGAACCAGTGACCTCCAGGTTTTAAGTCAATGCTCTACCAATTAGACTATTGACTTCTTTACTAAGGATGAACATAGCAGACAAATAAAAGCTGAAAAAATCCTGTTGCAGAAAGTTTAAGGGATTTTTAAACACAAAATCTACTTTACCGGAGACAAAGGCCCGGAAGTACTGAGTAACAAAACACAAATACGATTCACAGTTACAAACAGTGTCTAATTAGGAAAGTTTATATCAAAAGATAAAACAGATTTAACCCTCTGATACATATGTATGTAACAGCATCCCTTATTTTATTTTCATACTTGCTGTCCGTACCACTGTTTTTTTAATTAGTGGTCTAATTGGTGTAATAATTTCTATAATCCAATAGTTTTCAATTTTAATTCTTATAAACAAACTCACACTTCTCTCTTTATAATATTAACTAGGTTTCCACCCCCAGGTTCACCCGAGAATATTTTGGAACAGAACAAAATATACCCAATACCTAATACATAGTAGCCTTCTATTTGTGAAAGATTGTTTAAAGAGATAACCCACATTCAAACTTACTAATTGTATTTAGTTTTCTAATCTCAATATAATAAAACTGTCATGTCGCTGACTGACTGACAATCAACGCACAGCCGCACTAACGATATAAATATGGGATTCTACGTCATGTCATGGCAACCTATGCACGCGTTCCGTCGGGAATCCGGTTTAATCCCGCCGGCGCTGTGATAGTTGTGATTAATAAGACATATCACAGTCGGCGGGATCATCTAAGCTACCGATTGATTGTATAATAATAATAAAATAAGGCATATTGATAGATACTATAAAGGCTATATAATACTTGACATTGGCAAATCATCGATTAACATTACAACATAAAAAAAGAAGAAGAAGATATAAATATAAAATTGGAAGGTATATTCAGTGCACTAAGAAAGGATTTTTCCAGAAAATATATTTTAACTCTAATCTAATATTTAGAGTTTTTATCAACTTTATAAGACAACTAGCAACCCCGTCTCCGACTTCACACGGTTTTCAATATCGGTTTATCACATACAATTAAATCACAAATACCATCATACCTGTAGCTAATTGTCACAAAATGTTCATAAATTATTACTAGCTGTTCGCCAGCCGTCAATTATGAAATATCACAATTAAAATTATCGTGAATAAAAAGTTAGCCTATTATATATGTCACTTTTCTACACTCCAAATAAAATCATACATACACACTTTCATATTGGTGAAAACCGCATGAAAATCAGTACAGTAGTTTTTAAGATTAGCTCGAACAAACATAAACTCATAGCCGGGGACTTTAATATAAGTAATGACATAATTTTAAACATTTTCCTTGATGAATAACGACTTTAAAAAAAATGTACCGTCCTGGGATTTGAGCCCAAGACTTTTGCAATAAGTCATACATATTTTAAAGTAGAAACAAAGGGTCAACCTCTGTTACTTTTCAGATATTATTTAACAACTCCAGTAATATTACGCAAACAACGAGTGAAAGGCTCTGACGACAGATCGCGCAATGGACGCAATCAATCCGCATCATCTCGTATGGTAATTTACGCAATTTTATAACGCTAAGTGCAATAATATACAGTCAACTGCAGTGAAACCTGACTCATCTTAAAGCAAATAGATTCGTTTGTGGGATTTGTATAGAGAGAAGCTTGAGGTCGCCTTTTTAAGCTACCTAAATAGTTGGTTTTACAGGGATCTTTTTATTATAATTTAAAGCTTCTCTTTGATAAGTTGTATGTATGTAATTTCATAAATATTTTTGATTTATTTTCTATCTTTTTTTCACGGATTGCTTTCTCCCGAAACCGTGTTATCTGTCCCAGGGTACCCAGCAGAAAATCATGTCTCACTCTTTTAGTCAAGAGTAGCCAGGTGGTTTGTCGGACTTTCATTCATTTTCTTCTAGTATTAAAATGTTGATTGCTCGCTTTTTTTAAGCGACATCAAGTTTCTCAACACGATTGTATTTATAATTAATTTCATTCATTCAATATGGTTTTATTTAAATTGTTATGGTTTTGTATATACGAAGAAAAAACGGAACCTTTATAGGATCACTCTTGTATATATATGTCTGTCTGTCGCAGATTATTTTCTCCGAATATACTGGACGAAAAAGGCTGAAATTTTAATGACCCAATCACGGACATAATAGGGTAAATAATCTAATTTAGATTTTGGGGGAAAATTTAAAAAAAAACAATCTTATCACATATCAAATGAAAGGGATTATTATAAGAAATACAAATATTCAAAATGCATAGTTTAAGTTATATTAAAGAAAATATAAGAAAATTGAGGGACCCTTATCTCCAAAAATACTGAATCTAAAATTTTGGAAAAAAATTAGGAAATTTAGAGCTTCACTCATAGTTGACAAGAAAAAATAAACGAAAATGCTGTCTTAGAAATGATACGAAACCCTCTCTTGGCCAATTATTTAGGAAGAACTTGAAGGCTAATCCAATAAAACTTAGATGAAATTTTAGTAAATGAAATATTCATATAACTTGTATGCAAATAAATCAGGATTTGGACTGTATTTTTTCCTAAAAACATGTTGTCGAGGTTAAAATTTGCGAACGAATTGGCAATAAATTAAAGTGAGTAGATTTTATTTTGCTCATAGTGTGTAGTAGTAGTATTTTTTATTAAATACTAGATATCCGCCCAGGCTTCGCCCGTGGAAATTTTATGTGACATATAATTATGGGATAATGTAATTGTCACTTTTCTGTCCTCCAGTAAAGAGAGAGCTGCGTTTTGGCTATTTTGTTTTTCTTACAAGACAAGTTTTTCTCATTTAGCCGATGATCTTTTGTAGTGATGATTGGCTAGTTGTTGTTGAGGTATATTGAGATCTATGTACTGTATACCTTCTTTTTTTTTCACGGGTTGCCTTACAGCTCCCGAAACCGTGTTATCGGTCCCAGGGTACCCAGCGAAAGACCGAGTCTTCCTCTTTTAGCCAATGGTATAATAATTGCTATGCTAAACCTAACGAGTGGCCAGGTATATTTAGATAGAAAAGCCTCTAAGTGTGGTTTGCACATAAGTTTTTAATTATACAAACTCCATTGGTACATGGCCTGGATCGATGCGTGGTCTATACGTTCTATTGAGTCAATTATTTTTCGAGTCAACAAACTTTTAATATAGTAACATTTAATTTATGATTTCTTCTGTCTACCCCAGTAGGATTTGAGCTTGAATATATAATGAAAACCTTAATATATTTAAATTTGGTATGTTACAATTAGTATAACCATACAATTTTAATATTTTCGTAAGTACTACGAATAGGCTGTTACGTTGTAGCAATAATTATTTTAGTTTAGCTACTTTTTGCTAAAAACTGTTGCAATAATATTGAATCTACCTACAATTTCATCAAAATTCATTCAGGCGTTTTGAGCTTATTCTGGCCAAAATAATACTCGTTGGGTATAGACTCATAAATACCACTGGCTAAAAGAGGGAGACTTTGGCCTCCACTGGGTACCCGTGAAAAATAAAGGAAAAATATATCCTAAAAACAATTTTCTTGTAGCTTAGATATTATCTTTAAAATCACAGTCACTTCAAGTTAGATTATAATAATTCTCAATATTTAAATAAATAAATAAAATAAAATAAGAAAACATACCAAAAAAATATAAAAATCCAATGTCACAGAAACCAATTAGCACTGAACATAAAATAAATGGAAATTTTAATATTATTTAATGAAAACAAAATATATATTTATTTAGAGGCTACAACCGTGCAACCAGTATGACCTCTGTTAAAAAACTATTTGTATAATGGTACCAGCATTATAAACCTCAACCATTCTCTTCTGTGCGTCATACAACCGGTTGAAGCCTGGGGTTTTTATTATAATGAAGAATAGCCAAAAAAACCTTCAAATTTGAACCTAATTGCATATAATGAGCTTATAATGTATGCATTTATGGAGTGACTCTACATAAAGTTGGTAAAAGAAATTAAAAAGTGAAAATATTTTTTGAATAAGTTCAGTAGTTCCAGAGGTATTCTCTTAGATGCAAAAAAAAATGTACCTAGGTATCAAAAAGATTTAAAATATATATTGTAGGTAGGTATTAGATGAACTGAGACGGCTGTATCAACGATTTTTATATATGTGTCTATACTTATTTATACTTGTCAAACTACTGTACCGATTCTAAAAAAAATCACGTAAGGAAAGCTACGGTATCTGAGATATCCCTCAGTCATATTGGCCTGCTATATTTTATTTTGTTGGAAATATAAAGCTAATAAAAGTAGTTATATATCTAGAGATTTTTCCTTCATATTTTGGGAGATTTCTAAAATTGTTATTTGACCCTCAGAAGGATTCGATCAAGCTCTCTTTTATTTGATAAGATTTTGTATTATCATTGGCTAAGTGGACCAGTCAACAACATGCTAACCTGTCAGTCAACAGATTGGCACAACAATTTAGTTTCTATATAAATTTTCAAATTATTTCAGATATTATTCCTTGGAAGTCCCAAGAAATATAGGAAAATCCTGGATAATCTATCCATTTTTTAAAAAGACGACAGATGTACTACGCACAAAGTTTTCTGGAACAACATTACCACAGTTCCTGTACCTAATGATGCATAAAATCGAGTTTCAAAAAGTGACTTGGCAGAAAGAATACCAACAGTTTTTTAAGACAATCATGTTTATTAATATTTAAGTTGTGATTTTTTTTTATATTTCTTCTTCTGTCCTCTATTCACGTCAATAGGAATTTCCCTTATTATCGATACCTAACCATCCACATCCATTAAATTATCTCATACTTTTTTATTAACATTTAATGAATTTGTACAATAATTATACAGTATTAATAATAAATGATTTATTTCAAATTATATATAACTTAAAATAGATTTTAAGTGTGATAAAGCGTTTTTTGCTCGATCATAATAATGGCAATACATACAAACGTCTAACTAGCATACTCTTAAGTAAAACAACAAAAAATATAATCCAAGTGTGAGTCGGACTCGCTCAATATTTTTTTTTGGCCGGTTTTTTGTGATATTTCAAAAGATTTCCTCAGAACAATTTCAATTAACGTATAAAAAAGTAACCGTATTTAATATTAAATGAGATATTAAAATTTAAAATCTGAGAATCCGTCATAACAGCCGCAATGACCGGTTATTCCAAATTGCAGCTCAACCATTAGCTATGTGTGACGCAAATGCGAACAATTATACAAAATTTATACCGAACACACGTCCGTTGGTTAATTATTGCTTATTGCCATTTGTCGTTTATCAAATGCATTTGTCCGTACTAACTATCTATCTATTATCACGCCTTTTATCCCAAGAGGGGTAGGCAGAGACAATCGAATGCCATTTGTTACGATCTTAACATACCTCTTTCGCTTCTTTTATATTCATCATGTGTTTCATACATTGTGTGTACTTTTATTTATTGTATTATTAAGCAAGGTATTTGGTGGACAGAACAATGTATGAAGAAATACACAACTTACAACTAAAAGTAAAATTAATAATCACTTAATGGAAGCGGTCTTTACGTAGAATGTGTGATATAAAGCGTATTGACAGCATCCGGAATGATGTCATTAGAGAAGAATGCGGAGTGAAAGATGATGTTGTGGCTAAAATGAAGAAAAGTAATTTACGCTGGTTTGGACACGTTGTCCTTGTTATTTTCAGTAGAAGCGCGGACGCTCTCTGAAGTTGATTATTGCTTATTTTTGGCTAGTCCTGATCCAGACTTCAGGTTACCCGGTGAAAGAATACTTATTTTATCTGATGTAATTTTTGAGGCTATACCTAACGAGTGGCCAGCTCTGTTGAGGTATGTAGATGGAAAAGCCTCTTTGTACGGTTTGTCGGATAATGTACATAGATTTTTTATTTTAAAAACCCATAGGTACATGGTCGGATGTAGGATCCGAACTCGCGACTTTTCAGTTGCGAGTTGCTTACCCACTTTTTTGCATTGCATTTTTATAGTACTAGCTTTCTGCCCCGTCTTCGCCTGTAAAAAAGTTTTGAAATATGTCATATTTACCAAGATAAAAAGTAGACCATGTTACTCTCCGGTCTTTCTTCTTATTATTATATTTGTGCAAAAAAAACACCCCTAGTCTGCCCGTGGATTTTTTTCTAATGTGACATAAAGTACTTATGTAGGTACGCGTGTTAGAAGTTATACTTTTTTGGCATAATACGCACGCAAATAATAATTGCCTTTTAAAAAAAAGGTACCGACTTCAAAAATTATGCACTGAAAACTGTACAAAATTGTCTATTTAATATAATAAAAATAAACCTTTTAAAAAAAAGTGCACCGACTTCAAAAATTTGCACTGAAAAGTAAGAAATAATAAATATTTCGTCGTAGAATTTGAAGACGGTTGGTGCCAAATTAGGATACAAAACTAAGTAAATATCTAAGAAGATAAAGATCTGTTCAATATTATCTATGTTTGTATGTACCTACCTCTACTGATGATCGTAGGTTCCTAATGAATTGTCTATATTAGTAAATTTGGGAACTAAGTTGTTTCTAATTTGGCACCAACCGTCTTCAAATTCTACGACGAAATATTTATTATTTCTTACTTTTCAGTGCAAATTTTTGAAGTCGGTGCACTTTTTTTTAAAAGGTTTATTTTACCCTTTTAAGTGATTTTGCTGCCTTGAGAGACAAATAATAACGCAACTAAAAAAATATTGATGGAAAATTAAAAAAAAATACCCCTGTGGATGTGATTTGAATTTGATGTGAATTCCTATGCACCCCATTACATTTAACCGCTAGACCATCGTCACGAAAATTTACAACTTCGTGTCAATAGCAACCGTTGCTAAGGCTTTTTCTGATACATAATTTCAGCCGTAAACAGAAATTAATTACTGAATTTCTGAAAAACTACTGAACCGATTTTCGTCATATGTCTGTGAGATAATGTCGAGAAATTATTATGTCTTGAAAAAAATAAGTTGTCAAAAACGGTACATATTTTATCGAGATATCAAGAAAAATGTACTTATAAAGTCAGTTTTTTCAAAATTTCTGAAAAACTAATGAACCAATTTTTATGAGATAAAAATGGGACCAATCCGGAAGAATTATCTGTCGATTAAAAAAGAAACCATCAAAATCGGTTCACAATTGGCGGAGTTATCGATGTACATACATACATTAAAAAAAAAAAAAAAAAAACGGTCCGTTCTCCTTCTTTTTTTGGAAGTCGGTTAAAAAATAAACTTGCATCGTGCGCGCGCATCGTGAAATTTTGTCGAAATATCACTCTCGGCAACTTCATACTGTAACTTTTTGTTACATCGTAAAATCGTAATTTTTTCATAACGCGCCTAAAGAAGTATAACTTCAAAAAAAAATTCCTTCTTTGTCATTCGAATCCCAAATTAAGTAGATATTTAAAAAAATGTTTTGGTACCCCATAATACGGGATCATGTGATGTATAAAAATAGATTGAGCAAAACCAGTAGCTCGTTCCTAGTTTTAAGTAGGTATACATAATGTACTAATAAGCTGCCTGACTAAGTGCTTTTAAAATGTACATTTTATTATTCAGTAAATGAGTAGGTACTTAAAATCCATGCGTACCATGGAAATAAATAAAATTTTAAATTGTTGATAGTTATATGTGTTATTATAGAAGCTACTAGCCACCCGCCCCGGCTTCGCATGGGTAGCAGAGCTAATTATGCCTACCTTGCTCCCAGTCGGCTTGACTTTTTCCAACGTCAGACTTCAACAATTATAGTCATATTTCAATCAGTTTACACAAAATATTAATGAATGGCACTAAATACCGGTACCGCCGCAACCGCTATGTCCCTGTATTTTAAATCTGTAATATCTTCGAAAATATTCATTTAAATTACATGCTGTAAAGGGCCATATTGATCTATATTAAATGCACAATGTATTTAAGGTACTTAATTGGATAAGTATTAATGATGTATTGCTTAAAATCGCTTCGTAAATAAGCCATTATTTCTCGTAAAAAGTAAAGGATAAAAAATGGTTATTGTGGGTTATCCCTAATAGATAGACATATACCATCGCAGACTTTTTTGTAGACCTTTTTAAGGTGTACAATACTGTAGTACATTATTTTGATCTATCTCGTAGGGTTCAGCCAGCGTTTGCAATGTAAGCGCAAAAAAATTTGTTTATTTACGACATCACATTAGAAACCTCTAAATTATCAGTGTTTCTCTACTATATCATACCTTCCTCTTGAATCACTCTATCTATTAAAAACCCGCATCAAAATCCGTTGCGTTGTTTTAAAGATCTAAGCATACATAGGGACAAACAGACGGGAAGCGACTTTGTTATATAGTATAAATAGTCCAATAACCCTACCGTGACTTACAGTGTGCAAAAATTTTTAAAGTAAGTATTAAATCACATTCTCAATCAATAAACATTGTGACAATCAAAAAATGAAATGAAGCTAGTTAAATAATATCTACATTAATAACATCATAATGTGTTATGCTACTGTGGAGTTTCTTGTCATTTCTTCTCCATATATGACGTTTCCGAATGTGATAGTTTATATTATTTGACGTTCAAAGTGTGAAGTTTACTTCCAAATAGGGCCAAGAAGTTTGGAACCAAAGTAGTAATGCAGAAAATTTTAAATCGTTTCACAATTTTGCTTATACGAGTAGGTACCTACATAATGTAAACCAAACTGGTTTACAGTTTACGATAAACACGTACAGTCAGCTTCATAAATTTGAAAGTGCTCATAAATATTTTATGAGATCCTTAAAAAAATCTCCTCAAGCTTATTACGTTTGCCTCATTAATCTGAATGAAAAATGTTGTGTAACAATAAAAATACGACAATTTAACGTGAGATTTATTGATGATCTTCAATTTCAACCCGATTTTATTTGCGAATATTTATTTCGACTGTAGTGCCACAATATAAGGCGATCGACTCTTTTTCAATTATATTTGAGATGTACAGAGATTATGTAATATAAATTTTTTTGAAACAAATAAAAGGGTATACGGGTCGAAATCTAGGTATTTATACATGCCTCCCTGCAGGTTATTATTGGTTGCAAATAATTCCCCATAAATGTGTATAAAAATATATAATGATTTGCCAAGCATATTAAAGGATCACTTAATTTATTTAAAAATAGACTGAAGCAAAATGGCTTGTTAAAAATTGATTTTATTCAATAAATGAATATGACGTTGTGTGTAAGTTATAAATGAATATATTTGTATATTTTTTTGAGTACTTATATAATTTTAATTGTTTTTTTTTATCATTATAGAATTGTTAAATATTATATTATTGTGATATACGATAAAATATAGTATGCCTTAAGAGCCATAACGTAGGTACCCATTTCAAGGTCAATATTAGGCGCGCCCAAAGTACTACGGATACCACGTCTGATAGTCCGGTAATACTGAGTAATTGTAGTGCGCGACGATTGTTTTATAGTTATTTTCTAATAAAAAAGAAATAATTATATTATGTTTTGGATCAATTTACTAGATTTATTATTTTACTATACATACCAGTTTATTTGATTATAATAGAATTCATACTTTAAGAGATTTGCTTAAAAATAATAAAAAATAGACCTCATTTAAAAAAATTTTTTTAGTGAATTTTGCAATAACTATATTAAATATTTTGTCATTTTATTTGATATTGGTCCCTAGATACCAAAATATATGTTATCTGATTAATAAGGCTTATTTACTAATTTGAAAATGGTGATTTTGCTCTTGAGTGCCTTATTTTGAATTTGACGTGATGAACATAATGAAAGGACCGCAGCGAATGCCATTCAAAGAAAAGCTCCATTTGAATAGTAATATTTCCGTAAATCCCTCAAAGACAAACATAATAAATATACAATCCAGATTACATACATACCTAATGCTCGCGCCGAATTCATTAAGAGTAGGCAGAGGCCAAATATATCCACTCGCTTCGATTTTGGCACATCTCGTTCGCTTCATTTAACCCCATACATCTTTTCAAGAAAGCTTATCGATTTGTTTTTCAAAATATTACTGATTTGTTCTGTAAATATCCCAATGACAACTTACTAAATTGAAACGACAAATCAACATTTAGGTGCTTCGGTGGACGAGTGATTAATACGTTTGGTTCTGACTAGGCTAGATTAGTTTTCCATCTAAATATACCTCATCAGAACTGGCCAGTTCTTAGGTACAGCCTCGCAAATACCACCGGCTAAATGAGGGAGACTTGGTCTTTCGCTGGGTACCCTGGGACTGTAACACGGTTTCGGTAGCTGTAAGGCAAACCATAAAGAAGAAGAAAAAGAAGATCAATTGACTGGTTGACTCTTATGGTTACTGTTACTCTCCTTTGAGTCGTAGCTTGATGTTATATATTCTTAAACTTTTCAATTAACGGGTTATTTAATTATTCAAATCGGACAGGTAGTTCCTGAGAGTTTCGCATTCAAACATACAAACAAACCTACAAATTATAATATTAGTACAGATTTAGATATTTGTTACGAGTGTACTTACCTGCGTAAGTTCAAGATCAACAATATTAATAAAAAATGTGGCTGCGATACAGTTAAACTTGTTGTTTTGTCTGTCTGTATGTTTACGTTGTTATTGATATCCTAGGTCGTCTTATAGAGAAGTAGAGCGGTCTGCTGCCTTCCACCCATTCCCAGCCTCGTACAAAATATCGCTTGTATAGTGGGTACCTAGGTATATTTTGACATTTAACCTTTTATGTTTTCCTGCTATCCTTATTATTTTGATTGATGTTTATAATACAATAACGTGTGACAAAGTTCAAATAAATCTAAGCAATTTTCCTATAATTTAAGTGCTTTAATCGACAAAGTGTCGTGGTAACCTGGATACCACAGCCCTTCATAAGGCAGAGGTCCGCAGCCGATGGAGAAAGATAATTGAGGAGAAGCTCATGAGTCGGAGTCGTGAGATCCTTAGTAATGACGAGAGACCGACTGTGTAGGAGAATAGCAGTTTTGAAGGCTAGCCGCATAGAGCAAAAATATCACATATTGTTTAGACAATGCAATTGCTATGTATTGCTTCAATATTATTTTATGATTTCCTAATGTCAATTGTCAACAATTTTTGTATTTGGCTTTGCGACTATAGCAACCAGTAATTTAGTCGCTCGCAAATAAATGACATTTCTAGTATGAATCAGTTTTATTTATGTATTTTTTTAATTCCTTAGGTAGGGGCGCTATAATAGCATCGGTTGTGACTTTAGTTGAGTTTCGACAGCAATTATTGTGAAATTCGTAGCAGTTGCTAATTCAGTATCTAAAATACCAAAAACTAAATGATGACATCTCTTTGTCGTCTGTCTGCAAAGCTTTGAAAATTTATTATAAAACTACTGCATAGACATAAAAAAAAATTAGTTTTACGTTACATCTGAATGATTACCCATCACTGGTCATGGTCCTTTTAACAAACACTTATATAACATTGGTATTACAGATATTCCGTTATGCAGGGCTTGCATGTTGACTGAAGAAACGGCTGCTCACATACTCTTGGAGTGTAAATAAACACCTCGTCTCCATTGGAACACTACCGGAGGCCTGCAACAACATTGGAGGTCTGCTCGGTTTTTTGGAGGAGCTGGCTTGGGAAGAGTGATGTACTTTCCACCACATGCAAAAAAGGCGCTTAAGATCGAGTTGCGGAGAACGAGCCGATCACCAAGTACTTCCGAATTAGAATTTATAGTTGTCTATTATAGTATCAAGGTATATAATATACCTACTCTAAAGGTAACCTTTGTTATCTAACGGCTTTAACGCCAGTTTATCAATAAACAAAGACAAAGTACCGTTGTTTCAGCAGGTAGCTACAATTAATCACCACAAAAGGCACCTCAGAAATTCTGTTTAAACGCGAAATTGTGTCTGCGAAGAAAATATATCTAGAAAATGCCCGGTCATTAATATAGTATTAGCAAAAAATGTTTCATCATTATCCTGTAGGTCGCAGACAAGACCTCGGCTCGTGATAAAATGCCTCCTTAATGGTACAGACTGGGTATAATAATATTAATAACAAAAACAATCATCAGGGATCATTACTCGGGTGTCACTTAACTTGAATACACTTCATTTAATTTTGTTGGTTGTAAAAAAGGCTATCATTTTGCTTGTGCGTTTTAACTTTTTAAGCAATATTATAGACTTTTGGATAGAACAATATAACAGTAAAACAATGGGGTAGAGAACTGCTTTTTTATGCGACGTTTCCTTAACTTTTTGTCAAAACTATCATAGGCCTTAAAAATAAAATAATAAACTTTTTAAATAAATACAGATTTCGTAAAATTTACAGAATTATTTATTTTCTTCGGAAACCTTTTGTTTACATTTTTGGCTTACAAACTTTGGACATTTAACTGCGAAAAACATATTTTATTAAGTTTATAATCCTTTAAAACAAAAAAAAATCGACGTCTATAGAACTTTGCTAAAATTACACTGGTCAACGAAATTCAAACTTTTTTTTGTCACACGAAAACTTATATCAAATTTTGTATGTACTATGGCAACAGAATGATAATATATATTAATGAAACAAATTTGACTGACGTGTCAAATTTTTTTCATTAATATATTATCATTCTGTGGTCATAGTACATACAAAATTTGATTTTTTTGTGACATGAAAACATATTTTCATGAAAAGTACAATAATCACCTAGACAGGTCTTAAATACTCAAAGAGACAGTTAGACAATTATTATTGGCTGTACAATAAATCATTGGTGTAGCAAATGGATTCTTTGTTAGCCCAACCTGATAAGAGTCTCATACAAATGTTACACAACATGTATGTGGAACCCAGGATTTGTCTTGATGACGCACAGGAAAACCAAAATAGTCTAAATATACCTAAATAACAATTTTCTATAAATGGTGTAAATTTTCGACGTTGAGATGCAAAAGTTAATTCTCCACACACATAACAAAAACTGTCTAGGTGATTTATGCACTTTCAAGGCAAGCTTAACAAACGGCGTCAATAAATTTAAGTTAGTCAAATACTATAGTTATCTAGTCACCAAAGTTAAGCTAATCAAACTGACAAACTAAGGAGGTTAGAATTACGGGAAAGGCGGCAGGATAGAATTGAAGCCTTGGGGGGCAAGGGGAAAGATTAGGATATGTTCATGCTTAGCGGGTAGCCTAACTTGCGAAATATTGCCTGGCCCCGCCTGGCGGTAAACCTCCTTGAATCAAAGAAAATTTTTTTTTTAATGAGGGTACACCAATACAAACAAAAATCATCACAAAGTTCTTGTGACAAAAACAGTGTTTACCAGTGTTATTTCATTAGAAATAGATGTAAGTAACGTCTTCTATATTTTCAAATCAGTAGTTTCTGAGGAAATTAGTTGTCACATACAGACAAATTTAAAAATATAAACCGGTTCTTTCCACTAAAAATTCAATAGGTAATTTAAAACGGACGTATCTATAATTCAAGTGGATTAAATTAGGCTACGAGTACAAAGGTATTATACATTCTACTAATTTCGTCAAACGAATGTGCAATTTTCTAAATCAGAGACTGGAAAATTACCAAACTCGCGTTATATAATATAATGTTACAAAAAGTTTTTGTATTTCACATTCTGTCATTCTAACAATTTTTCATTTTGATGAGAGAGATGCTCTAACCATAAAGTCTTGGATTCAATCTAAAGCAAAATAGGCCCAGAAATAGCAGAGATCATAAAAATCCGACAACGACAAATAAGTATGTGACAAGGTGAAGTAGTTGGTAGTAACTAGTTTAAGGCAAGGAGATTTATGTGTTTAAAATGTATGGTGAAAAACTCCCGGGTGCCATTTTGTTGTACGAATACATCGTTATTTTGACGCATTTTTATTTACTTGAAAACCGGTGAACTTAATAAAAAACGTAGCCAATAAAAACCGTGTTTAACAAGTGTTTAGTTTAAACATCGTTGTGTCTTAGTCTTTCATATTGAATGACATATTTATAAGAGAGTGATAAAACAGTTTTGTGGTAAGGCCCAGAGAGTTCACATAAAAATATAACTGTTTCTAAATAAAAAAATAGAGATATTCGAAGGCTTTTATTATAAAGATTAATAAATAATAATAAAATTATTCATATTCTGAACTTTTCTTTTTGTGAATTCTGATCAATAAAGTGTTTAATTGAAAAAGTGTCATTATTTGGACGTCAAAGTAGCACTTGGTATTTATGGCCTCATATGGCCTTAAAGTGCGGAATAGAATGTTTGATGTCTCAAGAGTAAAAGTTGTGCATAATGTCGATGATTTTGTCGTATTTTTAGAACAAACTTGTACTCAATATTCGATAAGTTGAAAAAACTTGAGATTCTACATCGAGGGAATTCCAATGACAGGTTTTGGAACAACCACACCTATCTCTCATAAACACATAGTACAAGTACCTACTGTTTTTTCTTCGTCGGGTAGAGCTCTGATTAAAAAAAACTAAGCGATGAAATGAAACCGTCTTTCTGTCTGTGCCCGTTTCACGCAAACCTACTCAACGGATTTTGTTGTGGTTTCACTATTAGATAATTCACAAGAAAGGTTTCATGTTTAGGAACTAAGCAGCCAGGGTTCTTTCATAGCATATGCTGTCTAATCTTTTAGAGATATTATAAGTAATATGTAGGAATGCAGAATAAAATGATCTACAAAATAGTTGCCGGTAGTTTTCCGCCCCGGCTCTGCCCGTGTAATTTTTTGTGAGCTTTCGCGTAATAATTTATCCCGAAGCATTTCCGAGATAAAAAGCAATCTGTCCTTAAACTATATCTGTTCAACATCTGTTGCTCTGTTATGGCGTGAAATAACCAACAAACACACTTTCGAAATAGAGCTGAGTCGTTTCAACGAAACGTAACACGTTTTATAAATCGAGAAACTGTTTTGAACACTTAAAAAAAGGAACGTTTATTGTTCCTAAGGCGTAAATCATAACTAAAAACAAAAATGACTATATTCATTCATTAAAAAAAAACAGTTTAGTCAGTCAGTACATTATCAGTCTAATGTATACAGCGTTATGGACCATTTTAAGAGAACACCAAAATAGTTTTGATAGAATAAAGGACGACCAAGACGAAAAAAGGTCAAATAAGTGATGTATGAAACGATGTATGTATGTGAACGAAGCAAGAGAAGTATGCAAAGATCAAGAGAAGTGGCGCTCCATTCTCTCTACCTACCCCTTTGCGAAACAGGCGTGAAGGTATGTATGTTGTGTGCGCCGTACCCGCCCCTCCCATAGCGTAATATGAAACATGTTTTTTTAGTAGCTGGATTTCCTTTTGGTAAAAAAGCGTTTTTTTGTTACATAGCTAAAAATCGTTTCTTGAAACGGTTAATGTAAATAACGACCAGTTCTAGTGCGATCAAAACTAGAGCATTTTAACTTGGAGACATCAAATTAATAGTTTGAATGTTGTTTTTGTATTGACTACATAAAGTTTATACAAATTATTATTTATCATGCGTAAACGGTAAACACATACCTAATGAATATTAATAGGTTTTAAGAATATAATAATGAATGGGAAATACCATGTTTACAAATTATTCGAGGAACCTATTTTAGTAAAAATGTCCTTATCTGAGGCACTTTTCTTTTTGCGACGAATCCAAAATAATATTTACTGGAGAACAAATCTACTATCAAATTAGAATATGGTAAGAAAATTCCCATTTACTGAGGTTTAAAATAATCATCATAATTATACATAAATATATTATTTCTTGAAGGTGTTTTTTTGTCGATACTGTATCAAAGTTAATCTTTGATAAGCCATTTTGAAAATTATGTTTCCCTCTAATGACGAAAAATACACAAACAAATATAAATTAAATATTTCTTTTAATTTATTTATTTTGTAAAAGACGCCATCTATTGGAGATCAGTCGAACTTTGACAACAATATTGACACCTCTAACGGTGTCTATCTGTGACCTTTTCACGCAAAAACTACTAAACAGATTTTGTTGCTGTTTTCACTATTAGATAAGTTGATTCTCCGGGAAGGAGAATTAAAAATGAACCCATCATGTTTAGGAGCTGAGCATAAACAGTATAAGTAAATAAATCTGATGGTATTAGCCCCAGCGAGTTTTCATGGCGTATACTGTCTTAACCGTCAGAGATATAACAAAGGAAAAGGATGTAGGAAAGAATAAATTGTGTAGAATAAAAAAATGTACAAAAAAATCATGCGTATTTATGCAGGTATTCAAATTGTTGTAAACCCATATTGTACCTACCTGTGCGAAGACGGGAGCAGGTCGCTAGTTTATTTACGAATTTATCAAAAAATTAAAAAAAAATCTCTGTGCAGCTAAATTGTTCTATTCACTTCATCCATACTTAAAATAGTTTAAGCTTAAGTATTAGCTCTAGGTTCTTGATATTGCCGAAGTCATATGTAGCATAGTATAGAAATAAAAACAACAATTATTAATAATAAAAAAAACAGATTTAAAAAATATTTTAATATGACAACAAAGTAAATTTCATTCCCACCGACCTCAAGCATTATTTTGTTGACAAATGGACTGTGAAAGTATCAAGGGGGCAGTATCACTTGAATCTGCCAAAAGTTTTCCTCTCTAAAGACCGGACAATGAGTGCCTGGGGCCCAATACACTATCCACTTTTCAGTAAATAAATTAATTTTGGTAAACTCTATTTACGGCTAGTTACTAACTTGGTTAAGTATATAATTTTGTAAATGTCATTGGTTAAAATGAGGAAGAATGTATTCAGCTGGCTACACTGGGCGCAGAATATGCAACCCTAAGCCAATAACACAGTTCCGAGTCGTAAAGAAAAAGTGAAGAAAAAAAATTAGATAGTTTTTCTAATAACAGTTTAAATATCATATAAAGAAAAACCACAGGAAACCCCAAAAGTAGCTCTCTATTCATGAATATGTAGTGATACTTACTCATAAGTAGAAAACCTTCTCGAAATCACTGTCCTGCGGTAAAGTGTCAAGAAGGCTAGCAGCGTTTCCTCGCTATGGCTGGCTATGCTAATGCTCCAGCCCTTATCTTACCTAAAATGTCGATTAGACGAGATGATAGTTCCATAAATAATTTCTTTGCTCCGAGGCCCCACGGACCCATGGCTTCAACCCCAAAGTTTGAGGTTTCAGATTTTGTTGCTGCTGCACCAGCATTATTAGACGTAGCCTGGACGTGATAAGCCGCCAATGAATCGACACAGGTATTTTTTCTTAAATTTTCCAATTTTCTGGGAATATTTTCCAATTGGTATTTCTTTAAAAACCTAATTATTCCGACTATTACGAACATTTCAAAAATAATGAGCCAAATCGGATCAAATTTAATTTTGAATTATATAGATTAGATTTCGGTAGTGGACATTTTTAAAATGTGAGAAAAGAATTTATCACGAAAGTTTTCAAACTAGCTCTGTGCAAAAAATCACGTCGATCCGTTGCTCTGTATTGAAGTGAAACAAAGACAAACAAACACACACTTTCGCATTTTATAATAAGTTACCTCGCTTGTTTCTGTGATGCTGATGTGTTGAGCCAGGTGCAAACTTGGGATTTGTCAATGAATGTCGATTTAGGATAAAATAATCTTTTCCCATAAAATTATGCAGAAAATTAAAGCCACTTAAACAAGTCGCTCTTATTAACATATCCAGTTACGACCATATAAATAATATGTTCAAGAGTAGGCCTAAAATTGCTTCTTAGAACAATTTTAAAATCAAAAGAATATATAAAATTTTGTCCTGTCTGTCTGTATATCGTTTATGAAAAAAAGACATGGTTGTATCTTCAATCTTCTTCTTCTTCAGCTTGCGTCTGTCCACTGCTGAACATAGGCGTCTTCTAGCTTCTTCCATGCCGTTCTATTCTGTGCCGTTGCATACCACTTTCTGCTGCCGTCCATGGCTTCCATTGGCTAAAATGATATCAAGTTTTTTATTGAAATTGTATTTTGAGGACACTGTTAACGGTGTCTCTGGTCACAGTGGTAAAGGCCGTGAAGATGTGTTTTTTTTGTGATTGAGTCATGGGTTATTGTTATTTATTGTCTGTGGAAGTGTGTATTTAATTTAACTCTAAACTCCTTACTCCACTGAAAAACTTAGATGAAGCCCGAGCCCCCTAATGAAATCCTGGATCCGCACTTGCTTCCACTGCCCTAGTTGTTCTTCTGGGTTTCTACATGGTGACTTTAATTTATGATTCCATAATTTTCAAGAGATCACGATTCGAAGGAATGGAGTCACGCTCGCAACTTGGCTTTATTTTCTAAACTAAATATTTAAGCCGTTGTCCGTTTTCCATTTGGTGTCATGATTCACTTTTTAATATGCAAGAACAGCAATTACCATACAAAGAGGAACTGTCATGTCACTGAGTAAATATGATTTTAATTTTAAATGCCCGCCCAGTTAGGTGTTTTCGCCATCGAATGCAAAAAATAACACTAGAGATGGGGGCAGTATATATTTTTAGAGTGCTGCCCACGATTACAATAATATACTCAATGTGGGTAATGAACATTGGGACAGACAAACTGATAAAATATATATTGATTATTTTTCCCTCTAATGACGAAAAATAAAAAACCAAACTAAACTTTACTTTTAAAATTAGACTTTATTTATTTTGTAAAAACGCCATCTATTGGAGAAGAGTTGAACTATGACAACAATATTGACACCAATAACGGTGTGAAGTAAACAAAGTCCTTCACTGCATATTTCTGTCTGTGCCCGTTTCACGTTAAACGGTTAAACACTATCACTCTTATTAATAAACTCGAATTAGCGACGTATTAACTTAAATGTTTTTCATCACCCTCTAACAAATATGCAATTCATTATGATAGACGGAGACGAAATACAGTTTAGTTAATACGTCGCTAATTCAAGTTTATTGTTAAGAGTGAATTTATTAATAAACTCGAATTAGCGACGTATTAACTTAAATGTTTTTCATCACCCTCTAACAAATATGCAATTCATTATGATAGACGGAGACGAAATACAGTTTAGTTAATACGTCGCTAATTCAAGTTTATTGTTAAGAGTGAATTTATTAATAAACTCGAATTAGCGACGTATTAACTTAAATGTTTTTGATCACCCTCTAACAAATCTGCAATTCATTATGATAGACGGAAACGAAATACAGTTTAGTTAATACGTCGCTAATTCGAGTTTATTAATAAGTGTGTTTATGACACTGTTTATGAACGGATTTCGTTGCGGTTTTCGCGATTACATAGGTTTACGAGTGTACCTACACAATTTTGAATATATGGTTTGGATTTTTAATACAGTAAAAATTGAACCTACTTTTTACGGTTTAAAGTTATTTTTAACTTTTTAAGACAATCCCACGCAATTTTTGACCGGCACCAACGGCGAAGGAACTAAAATTAACAATATAATATAACAACTAAGATAAAACTCGTTTGTGCGCGCATTTGCTGACATCTAGTCGACTCATCTGCGATTTAGCTACTCTATTTTTATGGTAAGATTAAACGTAAATAAATAGAAACAGGAAATATTTCTGTTATTTTAACATTACAGAAAATGCCTTCCTCAATGAAGCAAACCACAACCCTTCGCAATGAAAGCTGACTGCGCCCTCGAGAATTTTTCACTTTATTTAAAGGATGCGGTTTTTAAACTTTCATAATATTTTCCCGTAACTTCATATTTACCTACAGAGAAGAAAAATATGAATATTTTCGTCAAAGGTTGCTGCGACAAGCACTAAAAATTTGAATTTTTAAATCTGTCTCAAATAGGTCTGATGTAAAAAGCATGTAATTACTAACTTCTATCCACGGTTTCATCTGAAATATATAGTTGCAAAAAAACCCCACCCCCAAGCCGTTTTGAAAAATAATATATTTAAAAATTATTTATAAACCTCACAAATACCATCGGCTAAACGAGGAAGACTTGGTCTTCCGCTGGGTACCCTGGAACCGTACCACGGTTTCGGGAGCTGTAAGGTAACCCGTGAAGAAAAAAAAAGAAAAAAAACATAAACATATTAAGGGGAGAACGGAATAAGATCTATCCTCACGCTTTTCCTTACGGTTGTCGGTCAAAGGGTACCCAGTCTTCCTCTTTTAGCCGATGGTTATTGTGAGGCTATAGCTAACGAGTGGCCATATAAAAATATTATAAAATACCTAGTCATCCTAAGTAAGAAATCAAATAAAGTAAATAGTGTGAAATAATATAATATGTGTAACTAGAATCAATATGTTTTCCAGACGATACTTTTTGTGTGGGACCCAAAAGTTTTGGTAATAATGGATTCCTTAAAAAACTTTGTTCCAATAAAAATATTGTTCTACCATAAAAGAAAAATGAAATATAAATTGGTTGTCTCCAAAAATTACAGGACAATTTTATAAAAAAAAATATTCAAATCCTAATACTATAAATGTGAAAATTATTGAGTAATTATTTCACAGAACTTCTATACCATTCGAGCAAGAATGCTACGTAACATGCGACTCCAATGTACATTCGCTAATTTGAAATACCCGTGCGCTATGACCAATCAGCGTCAAGAATTCTGCACGTGGCAAATACTACGGCGAATGTATTTTATTTTGTTGAGATGGGAACTATAGTCGATAACTTATATCAATAAAAAAAATGTTCAAATCTTAATACTATGAATGTGAAAATTATTGTGTATTTATTTGTTTGTTTGCCCATATTTCACGCCAAAACGAAGCAACGGATAGACGTGATTTTTTTTTATACAGAGGTAAATGGATGGCCCGAGTTTTTTTTTTATTTAAGATTTTCGGATTCAGCGAGGTCTAATTAGTTAGAAAACACCTAATAATTACTAGGGACCCTTCTACAAGGGATTCTAGTCTAGAATGTTTGTTTTTAAAAGATTCTTCTTTTTTTATTGTGGCTTCACCAATGTTAATCGATGATTTGCCACAGTTAAGTATGATATCCTTTTTAATCGGTAGCTATAATGTCCCGCGGAATCCCGCCGACTGTGATACGAGTATGTTTTATTATACACAGCGCGGACGGGATTAAATCGGACTATACCATCATGTCACCACGAAACGCGTGCGGCGGTCGTCATGACGTAGAATATTTTAATATATTAGCCACTATGCGAGCAGGTTTAAGTCAAACCTAAAACCTACGATCCACTCACGTCTCACAGTCGCCCACACCACAGGAGTAAACCCACAAGAATAACTATATTATATACTGTGATTGAAAGTAAACGTGTGCGAGGGTTACCAACACACGTGGCGCCATCTATTGGTGACTTTGTGAATTGCTACATTTTACAGGCTCTCTACGAACACAAATACTTTTTGTGTTCGCAAACCCAATATGGGACTTGCCTTCTGCTAGGTACCCTGGGATAACGCGGTTTTGGGAGCCGTTGAGTTATCTATACTATGGTAAAATTTTAGTTTTGGCTAAAGACGACCTAGGTGTATTTTAAAAAAAAACCGGAACCGGGGCGGAAAGCTTATAAAGTTAGATATATAAGTGGGTACATTCGATCAAAAAAAGTGCTAATTAGTATGTCAGAGAGTTGAATATAAGGGAGAAGAAAAAAGCATGTCAGAATCGTAGCAAATGGCACCTACCCCTCCAGATATAAAAGGCGTTATAGTAAAGTAAAAGTTAAGTTGAGTAAAACTACAAATAATAAAAACCGCCCAAGTGTGAATCGAACTGGCGCCATACAAGGGCATACAACTTGGACTAACCTTAAGACGAGGAACGACTCAGAAATTTCTAATCGTAAGCCACGTGGTTCGGGCGCAACAATCACGTCATGCAAGACAACGACGGCGCTTTGTCCGTTCTTGCTGCAGAAGTGAGAAGGGCATAATGTATCGCCTCTTGGAATAAATGACGTAAGCGGCACATTACAAATAAATTCAATCTTCTTAATCAATACTAGGTACTGAAATTAGGTACCTACAGATTCGTTTAAAATTTAAACGTAAATCCCTTCATAGTATGGTCGTATGCAAGGAATATACTACTAAAGTGTTTTTGAAGAGGTGATTTAAAAAAATTAAGTTATCGAGAAAATTTTCACCAATCATGTTTTCATCCTAGATAAAATCCTCTAGTTTTCGATGCCCAAATTGTACCTATGTTCATAGCATTCGTAAAATTCGGAAACTTCAGTTCAGCAATCAACCGAAATTATTCGTTCCTCCCCTTAATGCATACTATTCAGTGAACGGAACCCTTCGTGTACGAGGCCGACTCGCACTTGGCCTGTTTTTTTCAATAATAATAATAATAATAAGGGCGCAGAGCGGCTTGTGGCGAGCCGTGGGTGAGTAACGACACAGCCGAACCCGAGTGCTCCAGAGAGTAGGTTAAGGCAGGCGTCCCCACTGTCAGACCTGAGACTCTCGACCCTGGCTTGCCTTAATTGGTTGTCCAGGGTGGAGTCGTTAGAGTATAATATTATGTATTATGCTCGGGGGTAGAAGTGTCTAAAGGCGTAATAACGGGGAAGCTATATATGAAACCGGTGTCACACCTCTCGACACCCCCAGCCACTTACACCAATGTTGCCTGTCTTAACTGCCGGCAGAAATGCTTAAAAATGTGGTTGTTTTAGGAGGCCCATTTAGTAAACGGCGAGTCACCACCTGCCAATTTTACGTTTCATGAGATGAATGATACCGACAGGTGACCGCTAGTCTCAACCAATAAACTTGATAAACCAATCCATTTAACACCCCAAAACAATAGCCCGATTTTAATTTAATTTTATCTCAGCAATAGTCCAGGCACCTGACGGGGCCTGTCTGTGAGCACATTGTATTTGATGCATTCAGAGATAGGTCCCGACGGGTGCTAGTCACAACACTTTAGATTAAACCACTTTTAAGGGCCTCTACGTGTTGGACCTATGTCCCCATGCAAGCCTTAGAAAGGACCGGGTATTATGCCCGTGAATTTAGAGTACCTAACATAATAATATGCACGTATACTATCTTTTCACCCCGGCTTCTCCTGTATTTTTTTTTAATTATGACATAAGAATTTTTCAAAGGAAGGACAAACAAAAATCAAGAGGAAAAAGGGCTATTTTAAGTTACCTAGATATGGGGAAGCGGAAATTCACAAGTAGCTACCTACTTACTTTATAACAAATAGCATATTGACAATAACATCGCAACAAAATAGAAAACTTAACGGGACCCCTTTTCTATCATTGAAAGCTTTGTATGCAAAATAGATATTCTTTGTCATGAGGCGTTCAATTCGTTTGTCACAAGGTACTCTTTGATTTTAAGAGACTCCAAAAAGAAGAGGGATTCCCAACACTATTATGTAGGTATATGTTATGTAGTTACATGTTTGCATGCTGTTTCACCTTCGTGGAATAATATTCTGTTACGCCTGAGAAAAAATATAGCAAAGTTTGGATTGCTATATCTTATTTGCTTTCGGGCATCTACGCAATAAAATTGAGATTTCTAAAATTGGAAATGTTTCGGTCGCTTCTGTAGGGGCCCCTTTTTCAGCAAAAAAATTCGACATGCCGACATCTCCGGAAGTTGTTGAGTTTTCAAAATGTTTGTATTGACGAGGTCTAACAATATAAAAAAATATAAAAAATATTAGTCTTGTATTGTATGTTTAAATAAAAAAAAGTTCTAAAATGGTCTTTTTGGGTTACCTTGTGTATTCTACATCTAGTCTCATATATGATACTTTTTAATTCTACATGTAGGTACCTACGTGTTAAAAAATAATAATAATTTAAAAGGGATAAAGAATGAAGAAGATATGACCCTCAGAATTTTATTAGCCGACCTAAGAAACCGCCAAGATCTTCAAAAGTCAATAATTTCGGCCTCAGTAAATATATTATTTAATCAATTTACTTATTGAAGTGCTTTACCCAAAATACACAATACTAAGTTCACATTAACGACAGGCTAGGCATAATAATAGAAGTTTTGTTGATAGTGACACCACGCAGTTATTTAATAACATTAGGACAAATTTTCTTTGAACACGAAAAAAATGTGACGTTGAGTGTATTATTTAGTGAAAAGGTAAAAAAACACATACCTTGGCAATTTGAATAAATTCAGTCGCTAGAATTAAATTAAAAAAATAACCCCTTTACATTTTTTTTATATTCTTGAAAAGAAGAAATACCTATTGATAACATACAACCGACGAAATTAATTTTCTATGGCACGTAAAATGAATTCGCAAAGCACAATAATAAGGTGAAACCATAAATGATATAGTGTTTCGCCCCCAGGAATTCAAAAAAAAATCAAAAGCTTTAAAAGTATGTGCACTTATTAATGGCCATTTAAATTGATTTAGTTTGCTTTTAAATTTTGTGTTTTATGTTTTTGATCTGTCTTCACTTACTTTGACGGTACAAAAAATGGTTAAAATAAAAATAAGTAACACGTAACATATTGCTTTTTCATTTAGCTATCAAATATTAAAAATAGCTTTTAAACATTTTGTGAATTCCTGGGGACGAAACACTAAAAGTATCATATGGTACCATAATGACACAATGACTCTAATCCATGCAACGTTCAATGGTCGTTCCACTGATAGAAACTGTTATTAGGAAACAGGTAAAATGAAGGTAAATAAAATTGACGGTAGAAAAATTTATCAGGTTTGCTTTACTTAAAAAAATTAAAACCGAAAAAATACGAAGTTATAGGAAAGTATAAATGGGTCCTCAGTGCGAAAGTCTGAAATATTATCTTAAAAACAAAAAATAAAATTTACTTGGTCACCCTAATTTAAATTGGTACAAATCCGGCAACCTACGATAAATGTTGATTATTATGATGCCAAAGTGGCGTGCACCTGAGTGGGCAGATGGTTGCGATTATCTGACAATAGCTACAATTTGGTAGGATTATACTCTCCTGGAATAGAGGTGTGTGTGTAACGGATTTTCCTTATTATTTTCATCTTTCATTTTCTTTATTTTGCTTTCATTCTATGTTGATCTGGATTTAATTGACATATCAGCTGTGTTAATTTTTATCTATACCTAATACTAATATTACTTACTTAATAAATTCACTATTTTGATCACTTTTTGATAATAAATAATTAACACTTGATAAAGTACTTTTTTAACTGATTGCACTTTAGATACTGAATTGAAACTGAATTATTTGGGTAACAATTTTACTATACACAGAAAGTAATGAAGCAATAGTACAGTGGCGCCATCTATAAAAATATTTTACTTAAAATTGTTATAAACTAACTTATACATTAAGAAAAAAAGAAAACTACTGGACCGATTTGAAAGAGTGTTTCATTATTCATCATAAAAAATGTAGAAACACTTTCTTTGCCGAGTTTGTAATGGGCCCTGACACAATATTTAAAATTGTTTTATTACTTTTTCCACTAATATTTAATATTTTCAGCTACTTAAGAGCAGAATAAATGGAACAACCTCTTTGTACGGTTTGTCAGATAATTTACATAGATTTGTTATTATAAAAACCCATTTAAAAAATCTCTTTTTGATTCCAATTTTTCTTTTTTAATTATATAAGTATATACAAGACCTACTGCTTCACTCCTTTAGGTTTCAGCGTGATGTTATATAGCCTATATAACCATCCTCAATAAACGGACTATTAAACGATAAAATATTTTTTAAATATGATTGACTAATGATTATATATTCCTGAGATTGTAAAACCACCCTTCGCTCTCAGTAAATCCATTGGGCTTTTCTTATTTGATTTATTTTTAATACCATCGATTTACAAAATACACATATCACCAATCCACCCCTAAAATTAGATTTCCGTGTATTAAATGGGAATTAATACGGTACCCTTATCAAACTTCACTGTGGCCTTCTTGTAACTAAGGGGCTGCGAAAACTCGATCGACCTAAACCGTGATACTTTAAATTAATTATTCTCGTACCTATTTTATTTATTGGATATCATTTACTCAATTATGTTATTTACGACGGGCGGTTGTGATTTTGTCCACAAAGCTACATTCAGAATTTGAATAAGGGAATAATAGTATGTTAAAAACTAGATGTCGATATGAAAGAAAGTGCAGCTCGTTAATGTAAATACCTACTGTCATTGCTGCAAGCGAAATTTCATGAAAATCCATTCCGCCATTTCTGAGCAAAAAATTCAGAGAGATACAATTTTGATGGTTTTAATTTGTAAATCACAGACTGGCACTTTAATTTTATCATTTTATAAACCAAAGGCCCCACCGCATCTGTCTGTCTGTGACCTTTTCACGCAAAAACTATAACTAAACGGATTTTATCGTGGTTTTTACGAGTAGATAGGTCGGTTTACTGGAAAACTATACGAGTATTAAACATGGACTTATCATGTTTAGGAGCTGAGCATTAACATTATAAGTGAATCAAGTCGGGCGAAAATGTTAGCCTCATTGAGTTTTCATGGCGAATGCTGTCTAATTCGTCAGAGCTATACCAAAATGATGTATGAAAGAATTGTGTACAATAAATTGATCTACAAAAAAGTCTGCAGTAGTATATATCTATCTCTAATAAATAAGTAGTTATAAGCGTGTTTATTAGGTGTACAAATTGTTGAGTGGGATCGCTAGTTTATTATAAATTTAATATTCCAAAATCACATAACTCAATACTTCTACAAATAAATATTTTCCCAGGATTTTGTCGTTCAATTTTATTACAATAAAACTTGTCCATATACTTTGCATATTGGAAATATCCCTCACAAATGTATACCACGAGTGGAAGACGTCCGATAGATAAGCTGAGAATATTTTGTGCAACATTTTTCAAGTAAATATTTGTTGAATATTATCGAAGCTACGCAGAAATGTAAATATTATAGCCTTCTGCACCATTTTGTACCATTGATGCTATGCTATAGGTACTGGGACTAAATAACTACCTAATGTGTCCCAATGATACCAAGGCACAATTACTGCAAATTAATTGTTTTATATATTCGCTGGGTACCCTAGGCCGTAAGGTAACCGTGATAGTATTTGAATTATGAATCAGTTTTTATAGAATATCCAATTTCCAATCTGATTTAAGACTTTTTATTGTCCGTAATAATATTCCCATTGAATTAAACTTGCAGCTTGCAAGTGTTTCTTTTTGTTTTATTTATTTATAGCCCACGGGCGTATCGGTTACCTATCAACCTGGTATATGTTTTAAAATTTCAAACTTTAATTAAAAATAAAATAAAGCCTGTAGGCATTAGTGAATTCAAAGTACATGCATATACTTTCCCAAAAACATCACAAAGATAAAATGTTTAATTACCCACATTGCTATTTGATCTCCAGTGTTTTAAACCGCACTTATACTTTATAGTCCATAAAAATGTTTCGTTTAAGTTTAGTCGTCGTAAGTCTTATCTACTTTACGCCAAAATTATCGTAATCTTTACTACATATACAATAAAACATGACTTTTCCCGCATTTTGGTCGTATTCATTGAACACGTTAAAAACTGGATGATTGAGAGCACTTTTCGAAGCACTCACAATCATGTAGGTATGAGAGGTATGATGAATATAGAGAAGGCAAAAGAAGGCATCGAGGCATATGAATCAATTGAAATTGCTTATTTATATTATACTAAAGTATTAAAACAACGTACAACAGGTAGTCGATAACCTAATTGGTAGGACTGTGGACTTGAAACCGGAGGTCCCGGGATCGAGTCCTACTCGCTGCCAAAATGCTAAGCACCAATTTTCTTTAAGAATATGTGCTTAAATCGGACTCCTCGTGCTTCGGAGGGCACGTAAAGGCGGCGTCCGTACACCAACCTGCCTGCCAAGCGTGGTGACTTTGGCAATTCCTCTCAATGAGCACCACTACTAATAATGGTGCGCTAGAGGGAGACCAATGATCCAGCAGTGGATCTTAAAAAGGTTGATGATGATTAATACAACAATCCCATAGAAAAGTATTTTAGTTTTTCCCAAATTGTAGATTTTCAGGGCAAATTTTAATTAAGCAATTTTGATTAAATAAATAGCAATTAAGGGCCAATTTTTCTTTCCCTAAAAACCTTATTCAGACTATTACATTTTTTTTTATCGTCAAATCGGTCCATTCCTTCTCAAGTGCTAGCGCGCTAACCAATGAACAGCATTAAACATTTATTTATATATCTAGTTTTCTTCCCCTATTCCCCTTTCCCTTTCAGTTTTTCCCAAATTTTTCAATTTCCAAATCGGTCCAGCAGTTTACAAGTGATGCGCTTACCAACGAACAATATTTCATTTTTATTTATAAGATAAGATCTTTAATAGTTCATGCAGGTAGAACCTAGTCCTTCGTCAGGTCTTCCAAGTATCCACACTTCCATAATATATTTAACATCATCCGAAAAGTAACTAAATTATTTTGTATCTAAAAACACCTGCCAATACCTAACTATTAACCTAATACTGTATTATTAATATAGTTTTGGATGAAACGATATAACCTCGTTTCATACAAAATCATATATTATCTTCAATTTGTAGTATATTACTCAACATTAATAAAAAAGCTAATAAAGTAAGAAAATATAAGCACTCAAAATGTGAAGCAGATACTTCAAAGTCGTTAATCAAAGCAATAAATATTATGAAATTTACTAATAATAAATCGAAATCCAATAACAAATTTCCAATTCATAAATCATAAACCAAGAAGCGCTCGTATTACATATCGATGGGTGAATCAGGAGCGGCGCTAGGAATTTGGCCTAAACATTTTATAGAGTAAAATCTGATTGAAACTTAAATGAAAGCAATAATAAATAAAATTTAAGTGAGGCTATTTTGTTATCCATGATGGAAATACCGACATTTTTCTATGAATGCTTTTGTAATCCAACGCAGAAGAAGGAGTGGATAATTTCATAAGTTTTTCGTAGCATTTTATATGAAAAGATAAGTTAATAAGTTCTCCGTCTATCATATTGAATGACAGATTTGTCAGACAGCGACAAAATATATCATAATTATTATTTTAACCTAATAAATTGAGTCTATGTATTCACATATTATCCTCATGGATATTATCATCTGTTGTTAGCGCAATGAACTCAATAAACCGCGCTGCTTATTTTGTCGATATCTCTTTTAAAATTAGTTAGACAGAGACATTGCAAAAATAATCGATAAAATAACCAAGGATAGGCCAAGATTCACGTATCACAATCATGAGAAAGAATTAATTCACAAAAAAATCGGTCTTGCGAAAATACACAAAACGGACCTAAATGCTGTTCAGCATTATAGAAAACTATTAGAAATAGCAAGTGTAGGTAGTTAATGTTTTCATAAAGTATGTGAAATTATCGATAGGCTAGATACGAGAAAATGCTACATTAGTAAATATATTAAGAGAACTCGAGTCGCAAAATCGGTTGAAAATACCCTAAAATTTATGACTTTTAGGGCTTCATAAAACTTGGGTGTACCTGATTTTCATAATTTCTTTTTTCTTTATTTTTTATTTTTTTTATTTCTATTTTATTATATTTATATTTAAATTTCGAAACTAAGACAAACGACAAGTACCTATATGTATTTATAACGTAATTTAAGAAGTCGTGAAGCATGTAATCCAGACCTTTTCCTAAAAGTACCTTTACTAAATATACTATCTTGTAAAAACCTTAGAACCGTTACTGTTGTAATGATATATTTCGCTAACTTCTTACTTGTTAATTACAGAAAGCACCTGCAAACATTACTTTGGCATTTGATAAAATAAACTGATTTATACATATTCAGTTGGGTTGTAACTTAAAATATTTTCACTTCCTTTAGAATTTTAGATTATGGTGCATGGTCTGTGCGGCCAATGGATGCCTAATAGGTATTACCTATACATAATATTTAATTTTAAGGCTTATTATTATTATTATTGTTTATTTATAATTGAGAAATAAACATTTCTGAATGTCAAAAAAATTGTGTAAGATTAAAATATTTTATTAGGATATTTGTCAGGTTTTCGTATACATTATTATCTTGATTGTAAATAAACTAGGTTTATTTTAAGAAATGTTGAAAATAATCATTGTCGAGTGGTGACTGCAACAGTACTTGAATGTCGTATTCTGAATAATAAAAAACATTAAATGGTCCGAAACAGAAGCAAAGAGGAATTAAACTTTAGATGAAAAAAGGTTAATTTTGTACTGTGACTTCAAAATAAAATGCTTATAATTTTTATTTCAAAGACAACCTTAAAACAAATTGATGTTACTTATAAAATAAATAGCTAAAGAAACAAAAATAAAAATATTAAAAGAAATATAATATTGGTAGAGGGAATTCTTAGGTAGGACACATGTTTTCCACACAATACCATGGATTGCCCGCCCCAAATCTGGGGGATATTGCTATTTAGAGTCGTAATACATCGCACATCTAATCTAAGCACAAATTCTATTTATACTCGACCACTCCAAATTCTTACGTGTCCACATAAAAAAGAAATAAGGAAAACATTCGCCGGCAATAAATTTGCGGTGTCATAAAATGAAACGGAAAAGAAATAAAGTTTGTCATCTTAAATAACGCCATCATACTTCTCACTTATCCTTTTATAGAGCCAAGCATCTTTGCTATGAGAAAAAAATCACCACTTTCACGAACTAAAGATCTAATCGTTTTTGTATCTATTGAGTGGAATAAGTGTATATAAGACGTCTGGTATTAAATATTCAGACCACAGGTTCGATCCCTATACCGGCCATGTACCAATGGGATTTTAAATAAAAAAAAACTTCTTAGTTACTAATTCTGTGGTTTGTCGAAGATTGCCAAGCATGTATGAAAGGTATGATGAATATAAAAGAAGCTTAAGAGGTACCTAAGTCAGGATCGCAGTATCGCAGCAATTGTGACTCGATTGGCTCTGGCTGCCCCTCTTGGGATATAAGGTGTGATGTTTCGTATTATTAAAAATGTGACGTCTATCTAATGTCACAATTTTATTAATACGAATCATACCCAGTTCTTCAATCAAGTCCTAAATTGAACATTTTTGAAACTTCCATTACTTGTCAGTAAATATGTACACTATATGTGCAGTCATATGGGCCCGCTATGTACACAAAATTAAGTGTTTCGGAGAATGAACTTTGATTTTATTTGTATTGCAACGCTCGCACCGGTTAAATGTACCTACTGTCTAAGTCCGGGATTACGATTAAGGATTACTATAAGAAAATAGAAAAAACACAACAGCCTGGCAAGGTCTAAATAGGTCAAAGCAATTTTTAAACGTCCCGCTTTATAAATATCTTTGTCCTGCGAACACAAAGTAGACAGCCATTCAATATTGCTAATTGACAAAATAAATCTTCCTTAGCGCCCCTCTGTTTGTAATGTTCAACGCAGAAAAACGAAAAATAAAACAAATAAGCAATAAAGACGTCTAATTTACACTCTGTAAGTAATTAATATAAACCTAACACCTAATAAAAGGAAAAATATATGTTTGTTCTTCCTATTTAAAATTTAATTCTCAGAGTTTTTCATTTGATTTGGATGAAAATTGATACATTTTATATAGAAACTCTACTTTGAAAAACTTAAATAATGTTTTGCAATGACTTTTTTGATTGTTAGAATTTCTTTAGCTTTTTTGACTGAAAAAATGTAATTGACTACTGAAAAGCTAGATCGTATAGATAATAAAGTTTTTTTTTATGTTTCTATATTTACACAGCACTAAAACAGTACTGAAAATTCTGACAAACGCCAAAAAGATATGGTTTGCACTCCACTCACCAATACTAATCACGCTTTTACAAACAGATTTTACTTGTTTCTAGGACCACTTTTATATGTAAAATATAATACTGTAAGAATTTTGTAGAATTGCATTTTTGTAAGTAATTATTTAATCCGCTATCTAAGTCCTTTATTGCCTGAAACATAGGAGCAACCTAGTTCAGGCACTTGTATTATTTTATCTTATTTCTCTTTATTTCAATTATTTCTTTAAATTATATTTTTACCTATTTATATAAAATGTTAACATAAAAATATACAGAAATATAAAATACGGAGTTATCCTCCGGAAACGAGGTAAATACCCAAACTACCGGTGGTTAGGGCTGCAGAGAGAGGAACCTCCTCACAATACGTGCCGTGCTGAGGAGTACTGCCTTCTGGATCTGGCCCTTGACTCAACCGCCAATCTTAAGGCTCCTAAGGTGACGGTCAAAACTCTTGGCAAAAAGACCATTGACCGTCACGACTATCGGTACAATGATCGCCGACTTCACATCCCACATGTCGACAATCTCGTGAGCCAAGTCATTATCTTATTTTATTATTATGGTCTATGTTATTCTATCACTTAAGTTTTTTAATAAAGATTTTATTTATTTATTTATTATATTCTCCCAAATTAATTTAGTGAAAAATATTCCCTTACGTTTCGTATGCTGTTCGAATATCCGTTAGAAAGATTAATTTGAGTTTTGGAAGTAGATTTATTGAGAAGTTTGGAAAACAACGATTTCACTTCGGACGCGCTGTCATGGCCTTTCTTTGTTCAGAAATGGACGAGTGACGATCTCATTTGTCAGTGTCTATCCGGGCAAGATCTGATAAGGGACCCAAGGTGTTTCCAATAATACGTATATGTTATTTACTTAACTAAATTGTGCATGCCTCATACACCCGGCTGAAGCGGCTGGCTTTCAGGGGTGGCAAGCAAGAGTTTCTTGAGATGTCGTATCTCAGTTTCGAGTCATTTTATTGAACATATAAAAAAATGTATTGATCGATGGAAATATTAAAAGTCACATCAATCGCCGAGCATGTATGAAAGGTATGATGAATATAAAAGAAGCGAAAGAGGTATGTCAGGATCGTAATAAATTACATCCAATTGTCTCTGCCTACCCCTCAGGCATGATGTTAGATAGATAGATCAATAGCAATTTAACTGTGCCCCAATTTATATCGAAAAAAAATATAGGTAGAGGGGTAGGCAGAGACAATCGAATGCCATTTGTTAATTAAAGCGGCAAAAATGTCACGGATAAAGTTATTGGTATATAAGTAAAGTAAATGAGATTTTCCGTTGAGTACGCGGTTTCGATAGCTGCACGGCAACCTGTATACCTAGGTAAAATAGTAGATTGTTAATCAAGGGAAGAAAGTGGCATATTATCAACAAGTGTTTAATTGAGGCTCGAGCCATAGGCGCGAGGCGACAGATACGCACCTTTGGTAAAATGTATTTGTATCTGTGATATATGGTAATAATATAATAAAATATTTTTATAGTGTGTTATGCCTAATTCACCTCGAACTTAGACTCTGCCTGCCCCACTGGGATGCAGGCGTGAGTACCTCCACTGTTCAAGTATTCCTGCATTTGAAATCTGCGGAAATAAATGTGTAAAATAAATAATGTTTTGTACAAACCAAGATGAAGAGATCCCAGAGTGACTGCAGGCTTTTGTTGCGCTGAATGGGGTTGCTCGTAGTTTGTTCTGCGATTTTTATTTTTATTATTTTCTCTAATATTATAAAGAAAGAGTGAATTTGTTTGTTTGTGAGAACTACCAGGAAGGATTTGGAGACTCAAGGTTCCGTATGATATTAAATATTAATTTTATTTTAATTTAATTAATAATTTTTAAAGTGAGTAATTAACTCAATATTTGTGAATATTTCAAGCGTCTACTTGTTGCCGTTATCAATATCGAGCAAAAACGAGCAAAAAAAATCTCGTTTGTTGTATGGGAGCCCCCTTAAATATTTGTTTTATTTTAATTTAATTATTTATTTTCAAAGTGAATATATAACTATATAATTATTCTGTGAATATTTCAAGCGTCTACCTGTTGCCGTTATCAATATTGAGCAAAAACGAGCAAAAAAAATCTCGTTTGTTGTATGGGAGCCCCCTTAAATATTTGTTTTATTTTAATTTAATTATTTATTTTCAAAGTGAATATTAACTATATAATTATTCTGTGAATATTTCAAGCGTCTACCTGTTGCCGTTATCAATATTGAGCAAAAACGAGCAAAAAAAATCTCGTTTGTTGTATGGGAGCCCCCTTAAATATTTATTTTATTCTGTTATTTAGTATTTGTTGTTATAGCGGCAACAGAAATACATCATCTGTGGAAATGTCAACTGTCTAACTATCACGGTTCATGAGATACAGCCTGGTGACAGACGGACAGACAGACCCTGTCTCTCTGTCTGTCTGTCACCTTTTCACGCAAAAAACTACTGAAAGGATATTGTTGTGGTTTTCACTATTATATAGGTTGATTCACCGGGAATATTTACGAGTAACATGGATATATCGTGTTAGGAGCTGAGAATTTACAGAATGTCCAGCCCTAGAATGTCCGGGCAAAGCCGTGTACTGTCTTTGTCCGACCCAGCAATTTGCTCGGCATTCTCGGGCCGGGTCTAACTACCAGATTTTTCTTCTCTGCAGACATTTTCTGGAAACTACAAAATTATATTTTTGCTGTGATTTTGCTTTGGAATCGTCCTCTCTGTGTTTTCTATTTCTTAGAATGTTGATTAAATAAATATTTATTTTTAGTCGGTATTTGTGTCTGCTAAATTAAATTTTCAATTAGATTAAATATTTTTTTTTTTATTATTGTAAAGTAAAATTTAATTTCAAATACACTTGAATGTTGCTTTTACTTTAAAAAAGCTAATCTGGCTAGTTTCGGAAATATTTCATGATTAGTTATTGGCTTTTTTATATTTCTCGTCAGTGTATTAGTTGGGCACAAGAAAATTTCGTTCTGGCATTATAATAATGTTAAATAAACATAATATTATGTGAAAATTAAGTAGGTCTACAATAATTTGTTTAAAATTGTTGAAATACGATCTTAACCAGGAGGCACGCTCCATCTGGGACACACATTTGTGTTTGTTACTAAGTTATTTACAAGTTAAAATTATGTTCTGTAATTAACTTCGGAAAGGACTTTTGGAATTTATGCTCAAGCTCACTTTGTTTCACTTTGTTATGCAAATATGTTTTCTGTGTCACATATAATTAGAATAAATATTTTAATGCCTTCCAAATCAAAGAGATTGAGGCAAAATTCAAGAAAATAAAAGGCCGTACTGCAGTCTTAATAAACTTCAAAATATGATCAGTGATATTATGGTAAAGAAAAAAAAATTACAGATCTCATGCACCACAAAGATTAGAAATTAACCGAACATATATATTTTGACAGCTTTCATTCAAAATCTAAGTAATTGATTTCTTCATTGACACTACCTGCAGTGTGTACCTAAATTATTTTATTATTTTTGACCAATTAAAAAAATGTTAAATATTTTTATTTTGCATTTTCAATAAGCTACAAAAGAACGCGATGTATATAATTGAAGGGTAATGGTATAACAGCGCTTTAAAAAATTAAGAGCTTTGTGATAGATTATAAATGAGAAAACAAGGGCAAATAATTTCCTATTCAATAAAACCAAATAAAAAAATAACAGCTATTTCACTTGGATACATTGAATAAGGAACTTTAAGCTAAATTACAGTGACACAGGTGGTTTATTTACAGCGAAATTGAGAAATTATTAGTTTGTCCCCATACAAATTATGGATATATGGCCACAGGAGTAAAGAAACTTTCTCTGTGATATGGCTCTTAAGTAGGCATTGTTTTCTTTTTCAGTTAGGTACCGAAATAAAATTGATTATATTAATTTTAATTTAATATTATTTTTAGAAGCTAGCGCTCTCTCACCTTTGGAGAATACCTACTTCAATAAATGATTAAGGATTTTCCACCAAGTGTTTGCCATCGCTTCAAGCAAAATGATTCCGACCACGGACTTTTCAATTCTGCCTACGTAGACATTTTTCCCATTACATAGCGTGAGTATCAACTAACTACCTAATATAAAAGCTTTAAGCTTTAACTATTTCTTAAAGAAATTTAGACTTTGTTATAAAGCAATAGAGTCTCATTTAATATTTGAATTAGAGTTTGATAAGATGATTTAATTGAGGCAGCGTATTAGGACTTGAAAGTTACACGAGTTGACTACGAATTGGTTGATTACTTACCAAATGGATTAATTTTGGATTTTTTTTTCAGTGCATTTCTGTTATTATGACATTGCTTAAGCCCAATTTTATCCGTATGGAAATAAAACAAAGAAAATAATAAATTGAATCTTTTTGAATCACTAGGTAGCTTTCCGCTCCAGTCTTCGCCCGTGCTTATTTCCGAACAGAGAATTTTTAGAATCGGTTCAGTAGTTTGAGAGATCTCCCTACATCTAAACTTTATAATATTAGTAGGATATAGGTAAACACCAAAATATTTTTTCTAGCATAAGGCCCTCCAACTTGCAGATAAAATCACGCCGATCCAAGAACAAAAAAACTAATACATTAGTTAGGATATTCTACCCCCTGACTTTTATCAATGCCTTAGCCTCATTATTCTTTGTACAAAATTCATCCCAATTAAGATAGATACCTAGGTATGTAGATCTATTAATTGTGGTCTATCAAACCGGCAACCATTTTATAATTACGCCCTTTAGTATTAAAAAAAGGTAGTCAGGGGGACTACCTTTTTCACATATAAAATGTATCTGTGTCCGGCCGGACCGAAAAATTGCCGGCCATAAATGCGCAGCCAAAAATGCCCGACCCATGCATACGTGAAAGCCAGTACACGAATCCGTGCCCGGACATTCTCGGGTCGATCATACTCGGGCGGGCAATCCATGGTATTGTGCCGAAAACGCGCCTAAAAAGTTTTCACTTCAATAATTATATGACACCCTATTCCATCTAGATTTCTCATACCTACTATGTAGACTACTATTATGTTTTATAACTAGTTTTCCGACCCCGGCTTCGCCCGTGGATAATTTCGAACAGAATAAAATATAGCCTTAATTACTCAGGGATATCGTGGCTTTCTATTAGTAAAATAATTTTTAAAATCGGTTCTGTAGTTTAAGAGATTACCCCTTACATCCAAACTTACAAACTTTTGTTCGTTATAATACTAGTATGTATACAAAATGCAAAAGTATTAAGACATTACGACGCGTGATTTCTAAGTAAGTCTATTTACCTACTATTATTTTAGGTAGGTACCTATTTCTACTTAGGTAATCACCTACCTATAACTTATGCACTCGTAACGTAGCACTCGAATTTAAATTGAATAGACTATTTATACATAATATGCAGATCATCATTAGGTAGGTAAGGCCTAATCCTAGAAACTACTGTAAGTATGGATTTTCATATCGTTTTCACAAGTAAAAATAGAGAAGGTTATAGGCCAAAATTTTGCCATACAGCTCCTGTAACAGGGTACCCAGCGGAAAACCAAGTCTCCCTTTTTTAGCCGATGGTATTTGTGAGGCTAACGAGTGGCCAGTTCTGTTGAGGTATACCTATTTAGATGGAAAAGCCTCTAAGTGTGGTTTTTGGGATAATACATGATATACATATATGTAATATAAATTATATAAATAATACCGAAATAAACATTCTAATGGCTAACATAACACGGTTTCGGAAGCTGTAAAGCGACCCTTGGAGAAAAAATAAATTAAAAAGTCTTCGTTGAAATCGCTAAATCACAATTTGTAATTAGCACAAAAACATGAGTTAGGTTGTACAAAATGTAAATTGTAACAGAATTTCACGTTCATTACCTAATTCGCAGTTAAATTACGAGTGGCGTGTGTTCTGGCTAACGAATTAATAAATTAGCCTGAACGCTGCAATACATGGATAATGCGCTATAAATCTGCATCAAACGTCTGCTTCAAAATGATTATTGTAGGTACACTAATGACTTGCCCCGGCGTCGCACGGATAATACTTATCAAACATTCTATTTTCCTTGTCACTCTACGGAGCTCCATAGCTATCATCTTTGAAAAAAAACCGGCCAAGTGCGAGTCGGTCATTATCTATAAAAACGGCAAAAAAAAATCACGTTTGTTGTATGGGAGCCCCCCTTAAATATTAATTTTATTTTAATTTAATTATTTATTTTTAAAGTGAATGTATAACTAAATATTCTGTGAATATTTCAAGCGTCTACCTGTTGCCGTTATCAATATCCAGCAAAAAACACGTTTGTTGTATGGGAGCCCCCTTAAATACACAGACAGACAGACAGACAGACAGACAGACAGACGGACGGACAGCAGAGTCTTAGTAATAGTGTTTCCTTTTTTACCCTTTAGGTACGGAACCCTAAAAAAGAAAACGTGTACCTATTTTTATAATTAAAAAATTTTAGGCGCCATCTGTATTTTATAGAATTCGTAATTTACCTATGATGTGTAACATATATTATATCTGACATCTCACCATGGTACACGCACACACTGCACCTGACATTACTAACCTCTCGGAAAATGAGTTGGTACAATCTGACCGCCAACTATAGCACCGCGCGCGCTCAGATGTTACACATCAATAAATAAATAGGTATGAATTATTTATTGTTAATGAGAGCGCCATCTCTATGTTTTAGAAAGAGTTACCTACACCTAACGCGTAACGAAAACTTTTTTGTACCCTGCCTAAACTCACTTAGAAAATCACATCGATCCGTTGCTTTATTTTGGAATGAAATATGGACAAACAAACACGATCATGCTTTCATTAATTTAATTAGGATGGGAATTCAATTACCCCTTGACGGTGCCCCACAGACTATAGCTTACCCCTTTTTGCGTATGTCTTAAGAGGATCGTGTAGCTCAGCGTACGCAGCGAAATAGGTATTTAGAAAATCATATTCTGTCTCAAGCGCGCTCTTCCCCCGGGCATCAGTGCGACAGAGAGCACTGCAGCTCGTGAGTGTTCGTAGGTATGTTCTTCGTTGAAAATTGCGTTTTGGGCGAAAACGATTTACACCTACTAAACTATAACGAAACCTTATAATTTTGGTGTCAAACGTTTTAGCAGATTATAATCTACGTACGTACGTTTTGCTTTTTTTGAAATTTTGCTTTGTTTCTCAAATACAGACGGTTTATTACGAGCAAGTTATGAACCAAAAAAACCGAGATTTGAGGGGCTTATAACTTTTGACCTATTACGAATTTTGAAAAAAGGAAAAAATACGTACGTAGTTTTTCATTATGTCAGTAACATATTACAAAATCGTTAAAATTAAATGATATTTAGGGGTAGTAAAACGTTTTCTCCGTTTGTATGGACATGGACGCGGTACACTACACTCTTAATATTATAGCAGCTACCCCTGACTTCGTACGTAATTCATGTAAATACGCCTTTGCGTATGTAATTATCTCTTTAGATTTCCTAATTTTATTTTTGCCGCTGTAGACCCTTGAGTCAGAAGTTCGAAAATTTCCTCATAGATAACACCCCATTGAAGGTTGCTTTTCAAAAAATCCAGGTCACCTCCTAGTGCTAGTTTCAATTAAATCCGACTAAAACAACATTTTTCCAAATACAAACTTCCACACCCTAATAAAATTTTAACTAAAAAAAAATATTTTGAAGAAGTACCAAGTTTCAAGTGAATATACGCAGGAGTGCGATTTTCCACACCCCAGAATTGTTTTGAAAAATCCTAAAATACTTATTTACTTACGTGTTTAACTGTTTATATGTATAAATACCAAAGTTTCAAATATTATAAATATCAGTGTACCTACGGTAAGTACCTACGCAGGGAATACGATTTTCTATGCAAACGTTTACACACCATTTCAAAAAATCCTTCCATAGTGCACTTCTCCCCCGAAGTAATATTAATAGGTAGGTAGCTTCAAATTTTCATAATATGTATTTCTCTTCAATGGTTTAGGCTGTGTGTTGTTTGTCAGAGTCTTCTTGGTCAGAGTACGACGGACCAATGTGAACACGAACTCCTCGACGCGGGGTATGTAACACTACAGAATAGCCAGCTTTGGCAGGCGTCGTCGTCCCAGCCTTACGGCCCGACTGTGCTGTCTTCCTAGGCTGGTCTAGTAATGGCGAGTGGCATGGTCATTGGTCGTTGGCGTTCGACAGGACGCTCCCCCGTTACTGCTGGACCACCATACAATCTAACCGGATCTCCGGATAAATTTAGGCACACTACCCGACGCTCTCGGGTAGAGATTAGAGCCTGAACAAGTTCCCAAGGAGTGGTCGGTCGCTCCTCGTGTTTCTCCGCCTGTGCGAAGAGGGCCACCTCAGCATTCGCGTGGCTTATGGGCTCGCAGTTAAAATCCTAGAAGCATAATAAGTATTAAACTTAACCCTAGATAGCTAACGTTGATACATAGAGTACTAAGCCTATGGAGGGGCCATAGACGGGCTCCCCCTTTCGCCAATTTTTTCCCCTTTGACCAGTTATACTGACCAGGTGAGCAGTAATAAGTTACCTTAGATTTCGTTGGTATCGTTTTGTGTCGCGAGACAGAGCTCTAGGAAAATAGTTAATTGTGATGTTTTAAACGGGAAAGGCGATCTAGGGCGTCAAACTTAGTGTTTCCAATCATTAATTATAATTATTATGTTTGTATTTTAACATAATCATCATATAACGTAAAATCCGTTGCGACAATAAAACGACAGAAAAATACAGTGGTACAGACAGGGGCTAGTACTAGGCGTTTACCTCCCCCCCCGCCAAAATTGGCAGAAAAAATTGTTCGGTGATTCACACCCTTCACGTCTCCTTTGGTAAATACTCAAAGCGTTGATAAGTTACCCTAATAGACTAATCATTCGACTTTATGACGAGCACCTTTTATAATCGTTTTTTTTTACCTCCCTTTTATTTTTTAACTGAATTAATTAAACATATAAGAAGAAACAATTATAAATTAGCCATTAATAAAAGAAATAACCATATTAATTTAGATTTTTAATGTTTATTACAAAATTACAATACTTCTACTTAAAAAAACATAAATGAGACCTTTTGTCTTATAAACACAAAAATAAGAAATTTTATTTATAAAATGCCTTTTCTTTGGTATTTATTGAAAGAACAAATATATAATTTAAAACTATAAACAATTTTTTTGTGATTTTTGTGGCGCATGTTGGACAAAAATCAACAGTATGTTTTCCACATAATGGGAACTTTGCAATTATTGCAACTTTTTTTGCATGGATATTTCAGCATTGGTCCACTTCAAAATCTCGTTGCAAATTTCGTCATTCATAAATGAACTAAATAAAATTAGAGGATCTGAAATTTTTCTGCATGAACGGGCTGGACCTCTAGCCGTGCGAACTATATTTATAGCAGAAGTTCTAGAAGAAACACGTCCTTTATTTGTGTCCACACATGACGGTTTTCCCTCGAATATTAGCTTGCCGCAAAATTATCATAGAACTAGTAGTTGTTGAAGAGTCATCATGTATTTCATATCTCGAAAAACCTTTATGCTGTAGAGTTGCAGGAATGTAAAAGTTAAACGCTGAAATAATCTTGAAAATACTCGTATATATTCGTTGAATTATGTTTACATTCAGTAACGTCAAAAACCTAGATGACGTGCAAAATATCAAATATAATATTATAAAGTAAACGTAGGAAAGTGTACCAGCCAGGTCTCCACATCACTCCCCCACCGAGACCGTGACTACGGGCGTAAGTGAGGTGGAAACCGGACGTGGCGTCCAGAGCGAGTAATGCGTGGAGGTTCGGGTTGCACAGCGGCTGCGGGTAGAGTAGGAGACTGAGGAACATTGGTTTCAAGATCTTTTTCCAACATCATGAAAGCTGGTTTCAACCTATCTACCGAAACGGTGGTATCCTTGTTATTAAGGAGAATACGAAAATATTTTTGACCTCGCTTTAGGACTTTATGAGGTCCAGAATATGGTGGATGCAGGGCTGGACGGACTCCGTCTTGACGAAGAAACACGAAGTCTGAAGTTGCCAGTTCCTTGAAAACAAAAACTGTTTTAGAAGTATGATGTATTGTAGGGATAGGCTTTAGTTTATTAGCGAAGGAGCGTAACCTTGAAACGTAGTCTTGCATGTCTAATATAGTGTTAGAATTCGAATGAAAAAATTCGCCAGGAAGGCGCAATGGTTCACCATAAACAAGTTCGGCTACAGATGACTGTAAGTCTGATTTCCAGGCGCTTCTTATACCGAGGAGAACCAAAGGGAGAGATTCTGTCCAACTGCAGTCTGCGTTGCACATTATGGCAGCCTTCAATTGTCTGTGCAAGCGCTCAACTAAACCATTGGAAGCTGGATGATATGCTGTTGTCATCTTATGTTGCGAGCCAATTAGCTGAGTTAAATTTTTGAACGTAGAGCTGTCAAATTGTTTACCACGGTCAGTAGTGATGCTGACCGGGCAACCAAAACGGGAAATCCAACCTGTCAAAAATGCATTGGCAGTGGAAGCCGCCGTGATATCGGTGAGTGGTATGACCTCAGGCCAACGAGTAAATCTATCGATAACCGTGAGAGCATAACGAAAACCGTTTGAAATGGGAAGAGGACCTATAAGATCGGTGTGAACATGGAGAAAACGGGCAGGAGGTAATTGAAAAACGCCCAAAGGAGAAGACACGTGCCGTGTTACTTTAGCACGTTGACAAGCTAAACAGCTACGTCACCACTCTCGGCAATCTTTCCGTATGCCAGGCCAGACAAATCTTTGTACCAAAAGATTAACTGTCACATTTGTTCCTGGATGAGAGAGAGAATGAATGACATCAAATACTTGACGGCGTAATGCTTTGACGATAAAAGGTCGAGGAGTAGAAGAGCTCACATCACAATAAATGAATGAGGAAGATCCTGAAATAGGAAGTTTAACAAGTTTGAGTGAGGAACCCCCCGCTGGGTTAGCATATATTTTGACAGCGACACTTTCGTTTCGGTCGAATGGCCTTGAACAGGCCAAAACGTTCATGTCCAACAAGGACCGGCCAGAGATAGCCCGGACCGGGCATGCCCTGCACAAGAATGCCGAGCAATTTGCTTGGCCGGACAAAGACAAGTACACAGAATTTTCCCGCACATTGTTGGGCCGGACCTCTCGGCCCCGGGCTATCTCTGGCCGGTCCTTGTTGGACATGAACGTTTTGGCCTGTTCAAGGCCATTCGACTGAAACGAAAGTGTCGCTGTCAAAATGTATGCTAACCCCACTGATAATAAAAGGTTTAATTCAGGATCGTTAGATTGAGTATGAGCAAGCACATCATAGTCAATGGCCTTGGAGGTCAACTCTTCAATCCTGGAAAGGGTATCTGCGACTACATTATCCTTTCCCGAAATATGTTGAATGTCTGATGTAAACTGGGAAATATAGTCGAGGTAACGGAATTGTCTGGGTGAAAATTTGTCTCTATTTGCTTGAAACACAAATGAGATAGGTTTATGGTCTGTAAAAACTGTAAAAACCTGAGCCTCTAACATATGCCGGAAGTATTGAATTGATTTGTATATAGCAAGCAATTCACGATCGTAAGGGCTATACTTAATCTGCGATGGAGAAAGCTTACGTGAAAAGAATGCTAAAGGCTGCCAACATCCATTTTTAAACTGCTGTAAAACTCCACCTATGGCAGTACTAGACGCGTCAGTGACAAGAGCAAGCTTAGCGCTGCTGTCAGGATGGGCCAGAGTTGCAGCATTGCAGAGACCTCTTTTGCAGTCTTCGAAAGCCCGTTTGCATATGTCATCAAATTTAATAGTCTGATTGTTTTTCACAGAGCCCTTAAGAAGATCGTTTAGGGGTGCTTGTAACTCAGCTGAACGAGGTATGAAGCGATGATAAAAATTATACATACCAAGGAAACGTCTTAGCTCTTTCACAGTTTTGGGCTCTGGAAATGTTTGAATCGCGACAGTTTGATCTGGTAGCGGTTTAACACCTTCAGCGGAAACTGTATAGCCGAGAAAAGTAAGAGTTGAAACACCATATGCAGGTGCAACTAAATATGTAAGTTGATCACAAATCCTATGATTCCTGCAGTCTACTAAGATGTTGTAATACGCCAGAAAGTCGACGCCAATAATAGGTTTAGTGACGTCAGCGATAACGAACCTCCACCCATACTCACGTCGAAGACCGAAGTTTAATGTAAGATGTATAAAACCATAAGTTGATATTGTAGTGCCGTTGGCTGCGAAAAGTTGGTAGCTTGATTTTGTTTGTTTGTTCTTGATAGCTGTCCGAGGAAACACGCAAATATCAGACCCAGTGTCAATTAAAAACATCATTTTTGTCTTTCTGTCGGTTACAAATAGGCGGCCAGATGAGGGTTGACGACAGTCGTTGGCCGCTACTAACGACCGTCGTTTGAGTTTTCCGCGTCAAATTTGCAGGGCGAGACACATCTTCTTGCTCTAGAACCAAACTGGTAGTGATACCAGCAAAGGTCGCTTGGAGAATTGTTTCGAACAGGCGTCGATGGAGAGCGAGATCGGGAACTAGGACGGGAGCGGCGTCTATTGTCCCAAGTTGAGAGCTTCTGAAAACTTTTCTTAAGTGCTGCAATTTCATGCTTAACTTCTTCACAGCAGTTTCCAGGATTACCCTGACTGGTCGTCGCCACTTGCTTAGTGTAAGGAGCTATATCCTGGATTCGATCCGCTAAATCTGCTAATATAGATAATGATACTGATGGCTGACTGGCGAGAACACTCTGGATATTTGCGGGAAGACGGCTCATCCAAATAGTTTTAAAAAAATCCTCCGGTATTGTCGCTCCAGCTAAACATTGTAGATGCCTTAAAAATTGGGAAGGCTTCCGATCTCCTAATTCTTCCTGTGTTAATATTTGTTGAATTTTTTTGATCGTGAGTAGCGCTGAGTCGTTTAATTAATTCTGACTTTAATTTTTCATACCTGTCATTTTGTGGTGGATTGATTATAATGTCTCGAACCTCTTTCGAAAATTGACGATCCAGATGCCCGATAACATAATTAAATTTGGTTGTATCACTTGTGATCCCGGAGTTGGAGAATTGGCCCTCGACCTGAGCGAACCAGATTTCAGGATCCTCAGGCCAAAACGGTGGAATCCTTACTCCGACTTTGCACAGTTCTGTAGACGTACCGTTTGCGGCAGTGGAACCGGACACAGCCGCCGGGTTGCCGCTGCCCAAACTGCTATCCTTGTGCGCCATGTATGTTATAGTTACATATAGTAGTTCAATTCGGTGGTCACCAATGTAGAGTTGCAGGAATGTAAAAGTTAAACGCTGAAATAATCTTGAAAATACTCGTATATATTCGTTGAATTATGTTTACATTCAGTAACGTCAAAAACCTAGATGACGTGCAAAATATCAAATATAATATTATAAAGTAAACGTAGGAAAGTGTACCAGCCAGGTCTCCACAATGCTCTTATTTAACGTCTGAGGGCTCAACCTAGATATCACTTTCCACATCATCATTCAATAAACCATGCTCAGTTTCACTATCGGCATAGCTATCGGGCAATTCGGCGGTAGCACTAATATCACTATTGTGTTCAAATTATAACTAAAAAATAAAAATAAAATGACACCAAAAGTTACAAGAAAGATAACCATTCGACAAAATGACGAGTACTCAGTAGGTATCTGAAAAACCTTATGACTTACCGTCCAAAGACAACCACCTCGTGCTCGAGTCCGATGGAGTCTAAGTTGACATGTGACGGCTACAATTTCAAGAGAAGCATTAAAAAGATATATGTATATTTTAAGGTATCCTCTCAAATGCTCTAAAATAAAATATATAATTTCAGAAGCTATAATTTTAGTTGCTATAAATATTCATTTTCTATAAATTTAGGTCCTGTAATTTTAAAAATCTATAAATTTGTTTGATATATTTTTTTAAATCTATAATATTAATTCCTATAACGTATTGTTTTCTATAATTGCAGTTGCCATAATTTTCAAAATCTATAATTTCAAGTCCTATAATTTTTATAATGTCTATTTTCAATTGCACTAATGGCTACTTTTCTATAATTGCTGTTACTATAATTTTGAAAATATATAATCTCAAGTCTTATAATTTTTATAATCTCTAATTTCAGTTGCACTAATGGTTACTTTTCTATAATTGCAGTTATTATAATTTTCTAAATATATAAATTCAATTTCTATAAATTTATTAATCTATAATATCATTTGCTCTAATGGATTGTTAAAATAAGTGTACTCACTATATTTTTAAACGTATAACTTCATTCTATTTACATTTACAAATATATAATCATAAAAAATAATTTTCTATAATGTAATCAATTTAAATAAGTACTATTATTAAAATTTACAGTAGATTTTGTTAATGTCTGTTGCAGTAATTTTCGATTCCTATTCCCCTAATTTGTAAATAAAAATAGGTTAGCGAGGAGCGAAGCGACGAGCGTGGTTCGAATAGTGCTAAAACAGAGCGCGAGACGAGCGAGCGAAGCGAGCGTTCCGCGGCAGCGGACGGCGAACCGCCAGAAACTCATAAATACCTAAACAACCATCACTTGTTGATAACTGTTAGAATTATGGGATACCAGAACAAAAAGGCTGAGCGGATTTAATTATTTATATATTTAAGTTACAACAAGTAATCTTACTACGAGGACATTTTGAATCACACAGTTCACAGACTATTTGACAACTACTGCAATTTGATCAGTAGGTCACTCGATACAAGTTTGTTCTCTATGACACATACATATTTCAATACCCTTCCTCAAAGAAAACAAACTTTATTTAACACTAACATAATAGGCACATCTGTAAATACAACATCTTTGACAAATATAAATTAATTCTAATAGGCACATCTGCTACCTTACATAATCTTTGACAAATAAAAATTTTAAAAGGCACATCTGCTACCTTACATAATCTTTGACAAATAAAAATTTAAAATGGCACATCTGCCTTACATATTCTTTGACACAAAAAAAAATGTAAACATAACCTCTATGACAAAAATAATAAATTAAATTAAAATCTGCTACCTATCATTTTTATATACTTAAAACAAATATATATACATTTTATAATTCTAGCCCAATGCCTGAACATAGTTTTAGAAACTTTTCTTTATTTAAGCTTTTAGTAAAAATATCAGCCAATTGTTTTTCAGACTGTATATACAACAATAAAACAATTCCTTCATTAACTTTGTCTCTAATAAAGTGATATTTGATCTCAATGTGTTTTAATCTCTTATGGTGTTCAGGGTTTCTAGAAATGTGTATTGCAGACTGGTTATCTATGAATATAGTTAAGTTATGGCAAACTAATCCTATTTCATTTAATAAACTTCTTATCCAACACCCCTCGGCTACCCCTTTTCCTAAAGCTATATATTCTGACTCTGTTGAAGAGAGTGCAACGCATTGTTGTTTTGCAGAACACCAAGATACTGTACATCCAAATACTTTTAATACATATCCTGAAGTTGACTTTCTATCCTCTCTACTCCCAGCCCAATCTGCATCTGTATACCCTATTAGTGGTGTATCTTCTTTGGCTCTATAAATAAGTTTGAAATCCAAGGTGCCCTTTATATATCGCAGAATACGTTTTAAGGCTTTCCATAAGTCTTGAATCGCACAAGCTTGATATCTGGCTAAGAAACTTAATGCAAAACAAATATCTGGCCGTGTACCCAACATTGCATACATAAGGCTACCAATAAGTCTGCGGCATCTCTTCACTAACTCCTCATCTGGTGAACATTCTATTGATAGCTGCAGCCCTACCTCCATAGGGGTTGCAATGGGTTTACACTCTTCCATTTTATATTTTACTAACAATTCTTCTAAATATTTTTTCTGACTTAGTTGTATTTCCCCTTTCTTTTGCTTAATGTTTATGCCTAGATATGTTGATACTTCTTCCAAATCCTTCATTTCAAAATTTCTTTTTAATGACTGTTTTATTTTCTGTATTTCATATTTATCATCTCCAATAAGTAGTAAGTCATCCACATATAATAAAATATACAGTTTTTGATTTCCTTCTTTGTAGTACAAACAATAATCTGATTTACTCCGAATAAACCCTTCCTGAATCATAAAATTATTAAATTTGTTGTTCCACATCTTTGGTGACTTCTTCAGACCATATAAAGACTTCTGTAGTTTTAAAACTTTTCCTGTTTGTTCCAGTCCATCAGGTATTTTTAAATAAACATCTTCAGTTATCTCGGCATACAAGAAGGCACTTTTTACATCCATCTGGTTAATTGATAAGTTATATTTGTTAACAATAGCCAATAGTATCCTTAGTGTTGGTAACTTTGCTACTGGTGCATAGATATCTGATTGGTCAAATTTATCCTTCTGTTGGAATCCTCTTACAACCAACCTTGCCTTGTACTGTTTTTGTTTCTCATCTTCTCCTTTCTTCATTCTAAACACCCACTTTGTTTCAATAGTCTTCTTATTTTTAGGTAATTCTGTCTCAATCCAAGTTTTATTTCTCTTTAGTGCTTCTAACTCTTCTTCTATAGCCCCTTTCCAATTTTCTGATTCTTCACTACTTATGGCTTGTTCATAAGTTAAGTCATCATTTAATGCCACAAAACTTGTCTTGTACTCTTCTAGCCATTTTGGTTTTCTTACTTCTCTTTTTGGTCTTTCATTTCTATTTTCATTTAAGTTGGTCTCCTCGGTCGGCAATTCTTCCGATTCATTCGCATCATAGAATTTTTCTTCAATATTTCCTTTTTCTGAATTAAATCTTTGGTCTTCCTTTACTTCATCATCTGTTTCTTCATCTTCTTTTACTTCTTCATCTGTTTCTTCATCTTCTTTTACTTCATCATCTGTTTCTTCATTGTTCACTTCCTGTTCTTCTGTCAATGTCATGCATTGGTTATATCTCTTAGCAGTGTTAATTTCTTTCTCAATAGACTTTTCACAACTTTTACTCTCATTTACAAATATTACATCTCTATATGTTTCCACTTTCTTTGTATTCTGTATCCATACTCTGAATCCCTTGCAATCTATACCATACCCGACAAATATCCCCTTTCTACTTTTTGCATCCCATTTTAACCTTCGCTCTTTTGGTATATGAGTGTAGACCTCAGTTCCGAACACTTTCAGAGTTGAAATGTCAAAACTTTTCTTATATAAAAGTTCATAAGGTGTCTTGTCCTTCACTACCGTAGGGCCTGTCCGATTGATAGTATAAACAGCTGAACTTACCGCTTCTGCCCATAATGTTTTTGGCAGTCCCTTCGCTTGTAGCATTGTTCTTGCTGACTCCACTATAGTCCTCATCTCGCGTTCCGCTCTACCATTCTGCTCTGGTGTGTAACTTACCGTTGTTTGATGTAATATACCCTTTCTGTTAAATAAATTCTTCACATCTCTATTTAAGAATTCTGTTCCATTATCAGTTCTTACTATCTTTACTCTAGATCCCGACACATTTTCAAAAGTTATTATAAAATTTTCAATACATGACTTTGTTTCCCACTTATGTTTTAAAAAATATATGAATCTGAAACTAGTATAATCATCCTTAACCAATAAAAAATACCTTGACCCACCTAAAGATTCTTCTTCCATTTTTCCTGCTAAATCCATGTGAATAACTTCCCCTGGTTTATTTGCCTTATTAAAACTCTGATTAAATGGAGATCTATGCCGTTTTCCCTTCAAGCATGCAATACACTGTTCTGTCTGCCCTTCATATTTTATATTATTTTGATCTAACACTTTCTTAACATGTACATAGTTTTGGTGTGCAAGCTTCTTATGCCATTCTAAAAGAGTACTGTAACAACTTAGTGCCATAGATTGTTTAAATTTAAAATCCATTATATATAATTGACCACTACGTCTAGCCAAACATGTCACTTCTCTATTTTTAGATATTTTACAATATTCCCCCTTAGATACCATACAATACCCTTTATCAATAGCGCATACTGCTGAAAACAAATTAACAGTGAGCTCCGGTACAAACAAGACATCATATAAAACTGAAGGTATATAATCGGTCCCATTAAATGCAAGACATTCAATTTTTCCTACCCCGTGCACCTTCAATTTGTTTCCATTTCCTATAGTTATGTATTTTTCATAGGGTAATTTTTTAAATTCAGTAAGTAACTCTCTGTTCCTACACATATGTTCACTAGCACCACTATCTAGAATGAAATTATAACTACCCAACAGTAGGTTTGGCATTACATAAGCTTTAGGTATACCTTTCTTATTTTCTCTCGCTCTACAGTCCTTAAATAAGTGACCTACCTTGCCACAAAAATTACACTTTCTTAAACGACACATATTTTTAAAATGACCGGGTTTACCGCACTCAAAACACTTATTATTGACTTCTGATGAGCTTGAACTCGCACTGTTCTTGTAACCTTTATATGTAGATCTAGACACTGACTTGATATTCTTTCGGGCAACTAAAGCAGCTGACATCTCCGAGTCTGTTCCTTTGTTTCGCTCTTCTTCGACTAATAGCCTTGTTGTTAAGTTCTTCATGGTTTGCTCTTCTTCAGAAACAGATTCCCATGCAGACACAAAATGTTTATAGCTTTCTGGCAAACTCATTAAGATTTTAGTAATTATCATTTTTTCTGAAATTTCCTCTTTTAATGATCTGAGTTGATTTACTAACTCTTCAACTTGGGCAATAAATTTAGCCATTGGCTCTTGGAACTTTACATTATAAAACTTCTGTTGAATCAAGTGTACTCCAACCTTTTTTGACTCATATAGGTTATTTAATTTCTCCCACATTTCATAACTTGAACTACACGACGCAAGGTATGTGAGAATGTGCTCCTCCACTCTCATAGCTATAATTTCTTGAGCTTTGCTATCTTTGCTTTCCCATTCGCCATTTTGAGTTTTTTCCGCTTCATCTGTTACTATTAAAAATAATTTTCTCGCCTTCAACATAATGCTGGTCTGCAGACGCCATGCTGGCCAATTTCCATCGTTTAAAATAACTCCTCTGTTGTCCATCTTTATACTCAACACAGCAAGTTCGGCTTGTTAGAACCGACGACGCTTTGACACCAAATTGCAACTTTGCAACAATGGCGTCTCGACGCGTAGAACGACAAATTTTCTTTTTGATTTAATTTGGACAAATTTATTTATTTTCTTCCTTCTTTACTCTTCCGTATGTCTGGGCCCATAACCTGTTAGAATTATGGGATACCAGAACAAAAAGGCTGAGCGGATTTAATTATTTATATATTTAAGTTACAACAAGTAATCTTACTACGAGGACATTTTGAATCACACAGTTCACAGACTATTTGACAACTACTGCAATTTGATCAGTAGGTCACTCGATACAAGTTTGTTCTCTATGACACATACATATTTCAATAATAACGGATATGATACCTATATATATATTATTTATAATAAGAAAGGAAGATTTTTATATATTAATAAATATTTCGCAAATAAACTGGAAAAAATATAGCAAATTAATCATTAGATAATTAAATGTTGTACCTTTTGATAATTTAGACATCTTGAAAATTATAGAAAACATTTTTAGATAAAACGAAAATTATAGCAAATTATAAATTAGATCATTTAATGTTATATATTTTGATAATAGTGATTTTGAAAATTACGGATATCGATTTTAGACAAAAGAAAAATTATAGCAAATAAATAATTATTGAATGTAATTTTATATATTTTGATAATAGTGATTTTGAAAATTACAGAAATCGATTTTAGGGTAAAAAAAAATTATAGGAAATGAATAATTATAGAACTTAATTTTATATATTTTGATAATAGTGATTTTGAAAATTACAGAAATCTATTTTAGGTTTAAAAAAAATTATAGCAAATGAATAATTATAGAATGTAATGTTATATCTTATGTACCTATATATTCTAAAATTATATCAGAACATTTTAGAGATATTGTAGGAGACCCATATTTTAATTCGATGCTCGTCATTTTGACGAACGTTAGCTATCTAGGGTTAAATGTAATGGTAATAAATAAATAATATATTTATTTTAAAAACTATATATACAAATTATAAAAAGAATACCTCTTCCAGAACCCCTCCCTGTGGTATGGTTCCCAAAACTGGCTGCGTTACCTCGCTGAATGATTAAACTGATCCTTTGAGCGAGGTAAGAGCCAGCCTTTAGGTCACCCGAGGCGTGGACTAGTCTCGTACCTAAATTTTTCAAGAATATTTTCATTTCGGTAGACCATGGACCTCAGATGAATGACTACCATGGACCCATTGTTTCCACTGAAAGCGCCGAAAATAAGTAATTTGTTATAATATTTGAATATTTTCGGCGCTTGAGCAGTTGAGCGTGTTAAACAGTTCATTTCATTCATTCAATCAGTCGGTACTGAAAGAATGAAAGAAATGTATTTCACTTTTTACTTGCTCTGTGCTCATGTGCTGTGGATTCGTTGATTTCCGGTTCCCCCCCCTACTCTAATCTATGGCAGAGACGCGGTGCGCCGTTTTTAATTTACATTCGAAAAGTTGTTTTTGTTGATTAGTTGTGTTTTTGTGTCGTAATCGTAATTAGTTAAAACAACAAGAAAATACTTAAAATGCTTTAAAATATAACCTTAAATTCGTAACTTTTATCTAACGTTGTACAAAGTATTTCCAAAGCAATTTGTAATAGGTAAATCAAAATGGCAGACAACTTCGGCCAAGGTAGCAAAACCATGGCATCTGTGATGATGGACTACGAATTCAAAGTGAAAAGTCAAAACGAGCGTAACAAGGTTGAGGAATTGTTTGAATTCGAAGGTTGCAAAGTAGGACGTGGTACTTACGGCCACGTCTATAAAGCCAGGAGGAAAGATGGCAGCGATCCTCGGGACTACGCTCTGAAACAAATTGAGGGAACTGGCTTATCCATGTCTGCTTGCCGCGAAATAGCCGTAAGTAATTCATGAATATACAAATACTAGCGTTCCGCCCCGGCTTGAAAGATATTTAATTGAATAACATTTCGTTATGTACTGCTCCGATACTTTCGGTGGTAGTGTGATGTATATAGCCCAAAGATTTAAATCGGTAGTAAAACATGTTCCGAAAAGTTGAATATAAAGTTGATATAGCCTGTAAAGTTCTAGAAATATTATTTTTAATTCTGACTGGTAATTCCTGAGATTAGTGCGTTCAAACAAACAAACTTTTCGTCCTGAACTTCCAAAATGGTATTTAGTTAAAAGTTAGGTTAACAAGTTTAACTATTTACAAACAATTGGCTAGGTTAAATTTGTGTATGATATAATATAATAATAATGAACTACCTAAAATTAATACTAAATAAACTGTAAAAAGAAACAAAATTGGGTGGGTGTAGAGGGCATGCCATCATGTCTTGATTATATTAATTAAAGTCATGGCTACACTGTGTATAGTAACTAAATTAGAGCTCGTTCCCATGGCAACATCACAAGAAGCTGATGTGGTCAAAAGCTATTCAGTTTTGTCACTGCAAACTGGATGACACTGTCCAGTTACAAACAGGATCCTGTTTAATGACATAGATTTCAATAGAAGTATTTACACCAGCGCTTGCATAATATGCTTTTTTGCTGCTTAATTTTTGTAAATGCCTCTGCACTCTATCCCATTAAAAACAGGATGCAAACTACTATGTGACCATGGGAATGAGGAGTTGAGCTAGATTGAGTGGTAGAGTGGGAAGGATGCTCATACAAATCATTATGATACTTTTTGGCTCAAATTATTTGGCTCTTACTACATCAAATATAATTTAAAATTTCAGCTCCTCAGAGAACTGAAGCACTCAAATGTAATAAACCTCATTAGAGTATTCTTATCCCATACTGATAGAAAAGTGTGGCTTCTATTTGACTATGCCGAACATGATCTGTGGCATATCATTAAGTTCCACCGAGCTGCTAAAGCGAATAAGAAATCTGTGATGGTACCCAAAGGCATGGTCAAGAGTTTGCTGTACCAAATATTGGACGGGATACACTATTTGCATTCAAATTGGGTTTTACATAGAGATTTGGTAAGTTTTTTTTAAATCTATATATCTACTAGTGGAGCCGGCAGACGTTGTCCTGCCCAAACGTTGACTTGCCCGCACTACCCTTACCCCTAACTCTACCCCTACCTCTACCTCTACCCCTACCCCTAACCCTACCCCCACCCCTACCCCTACCCCTACTCCTACTCCTACCCCTACCCCTATCCTACCCCTACCCATACCTCTAACCCTACCCCTACCCCTAACCCTACAAAAAAAATTTAAAAAAAATTTGGGGTGGACCACCCTTAACATTTAGGGGGATGAAAAATAGATGTTGTCCGATTCTCAACCCTAGCGGTGCGGATATGTAGGTACACTAAAATTCACGAAAATCGGTCGAGCCGTTTCAGAGGAGTTCAATAACGTACTGTGACACGAGAATTTTATATATAAAATCATTACACTTTTTACTCCAGGAGGGCTAACAGAGACAATATAATGTCATTTGCTACTATTCTGTTATACCTCTTTTGCTTCTTTTCCCATATTCATTGTAGGTACCTTTCATACATTGCATTTGTGTGTGTCTGTCTGTGGCATTGTAGCTCCTAAACGGATAAACTGATTTTGATTTAGTTTGGTTTTATTGGTCGGTGACTTGATCGAGAATGTTCTTAGCTAGGATTCAAGAAAATCTGTTTCGACAGTTTGAAGATCATCGGCTCTTTTCTGGATGTGAGATTCTTCTACTGGTCTGATTGATTTGATTTAATCCTTTGAATACAATGTTTTTCATACAAGCTATGGGTTTTTCATAATTTTAAATTTTATTGCCTTCAATCAAAAATACCTAGGTCGTCCTCTGCTTTTTAGTGGAACCTTTCATCTTTCATTGTTTCAAAGTGCCCGATTTAGAAATAACTGTTTATTTTATTTCTTTTATATTTCATACACAAAATGCCTGAGAAAAAAATTGCAACGTTTGCATTGCTGTATTTTGTTAGCACCTTAAACAACCCTACCTTATAATATGGTAATTTTTTTACACGCTTTAGGTATATTAGTTTCAATTGTAATCAAATCTTAGAAGTCGAATTTCTAACTTCTCCTATATCCATAAATTTTCTGGGATACACTATTACCAATTTCTCTGTAAATAAGCCACCTGTGTCACTGTAATTTAGCATATAATTACTTATTCAATATATCTAAGTGAAAATAGCTGGGTTTTATTGAATAGGAAATATGGGTGGTTAAACCTTGCTGTTATACCATTACCCTTCAATTATAAAAGATATTTTATGATTTTTTAATTGGTCAAAAATAATGAAAAAAACGCCATGTATATGTCGCCGCCATATGGTTAAAACAGCCACTCAATTGGATGGCTAGGCATTTCATTAAATAACGGCATTCAATTGAATGGCTAGGCCGTTCGTTAAATGAATCATGATACCTTAATGTTTAATGTGTTGGCTGGTTGAAAGCTAGCTCTTTAGAAAAGACTGAACCAAAAGCCGCCAGGTCATTTAAAATTTAGTTCCTTATTTTGCCACTATAGCGCTAACAGTATCTAACAAATATGGCGTCAACAGCTGATTATTTGTGTGTGTTGTTTTATTTAAAGTGATTTGTTTCGAATTAAAATAGACACATAATGGATTTACCTGCAAATAATGAGCGGGACACTAGTTTTAAACAAAATTTTGAGTCTAAATAAAACGAATACGACGAACAACCAAGAGGCTGCGACGTTCAGCCCTTGTGTTAAACGTTTCTTTCAACAATTTGGCTAAGCATCCTTTAGCCATTCAATTGAATGCCGCCATTTAATGAAATGCCTAGGCATCCAATTGGCCATGCTACATATTTATAATATACTTTTTTATAATTTGTTTTGAAAATATAGCCCATTTTAAGAAACTAATTTCGATATTTTTGTTTTTTATCCATTGCGTCTATTTTTAATATATTTTACAAATTTTACCCGCGAAAAGTAAACGTGACGTCACAAGAATTTAGAACAGGATTATAATCTTGGCCACTACACATAAAAAGTGACAGTCAATCAAATTAACGTCAAGCAAACGTCAGTCAAGGTCGACTAACCTAAAAATTACTCTTGTTTATATACTCGTGTTTATAATTATTTAAATTGAATAGTTTTTTACAATGGCAAGTAAATAGTGTTTCATCCCGTCATGTCCTAATAACAAAGAAAATAATTACACGTAAACTATAATTTATAAAGATGTCATTCAAAGATTGACGATTGCCCTTTTTTGTAGGCAAAGGTATTATTTTTTCATACTGCTTAAGATGACGTCATACATCGGTCAAATTAAGGTTATTGTTTGTTATTGAATATCTTAAAAAGTATAGACTTAATTTAAAATCTGATAAATAGAAATTGTACCTGAAAGCTTATATCTCGAAACGGTTTCGAGATCTTCGTTTCTGTTCAAAAAGTTAGCATGGCCAATTGAGTGGCTGATTTAACCATTTGGCAGCGACATATATAGGTACTGAGTTCATTGCGCTAACAAGATTTTTTATTTCAGAAACCAGCCAACATTCTGGTGATGGGTGAGGGCCCCGAACGAGGCCGAGTTAAGATAGCCGACATGGGCTTTGCACGACTATTCAACGCTCCTTTAAAACCGCTGGCGGATCTTGACCCAGTGGTTGTAACATTCTGGTACAGAGCACCGGAGCTATTGCTCGGAGCCAGACATTACACAAAAGCTATTGGTGTGTATGGTATTGGTATTAACTAGGCAGACCACGGGTTTGATCCTGGCCATGTACCAAAGGGTCTTTATAATTCAAAAATTAAGTACTTACATTATCTGACAAACCACACTTAGAGGCTTTTCTATATAAAAAAAATCTCAACAGAACTGGCCACTCGTTAGGTATTTAGCCTCACAATTTATTACCATCAGCTAAAAGAGGAAGAATTGGTCTTCCACTGTTTATCCGGGGACCGATAACATGGTTCCAGAAGCTGTAAGGCAACCCGTGAAAAAAAATATATTGGGTAATCTATAATGTTTTGTCTCAATGTTTGTCCATTATTTTTAGAAGAAGTGCGGCTTTACGTCAATTTAAAGTTCTCCGCGGTTTCAAGTCCAACACACTATCAATTACGCCTAATCGACTCCTTAATTAATTAGATAAATTAACCAAAATTCCAGATATTTGGGCTATCGGGTGTATTTTTGCCGAGCTCCTCACATCTGAACCCATATTCCATTGCCGCCAAGAAGACATAAAGACGAGCAATCCCTACCACCATGATCAACTTGACAGAATATTCAACGTTATGGGCTTCCCTCTGGAAAAGGATTGGGAGGATATCAAGAAAATGCCAGAGCACATGACTCTGCAGAAAGATTTTAAGAAGGCGAAGTAAGAAATAAAGTCGCTATATAAACTGTTTTGTAAATGAGAGAGTTATTTCTTACAAAAACTGCCAATAGACTTAGACGTGTAGTACTAACCCCTGTACCACTGTATTTTTCTGTCGTTTTATTGTCGCAACGGCTTTTAATTTATATATCGATTATGCTAAAGTACAAACCAATTTTCTAGAGTTCTGTGTCGCGACACAAAACGATACCAACGTAACCTAAAATAATTTATAACGTAATTTAATTGCCAAATGGCAGGCTATGGCGCCTCCTTAGTAAATCTTCTTCGTTTGATAATATTTCGTTTGATTTCATTAATTTATTTTGGAGTAAATGAACTGAAAAGACGCTGCAAGTAAACGTTTCTTATGGTTTTTTTAATGGACAAATCTTGTATATTTTATCGCCTCGGGGTCACCAATTATTTTAAATCAATCTCATATTGTATTTGCAGCTACCAGAATTGCTCCTTGAGCAAGTACATGGATCGGCATAAGATAAAACCTGACAGTAAGGCGTTCAGTCTCCTGCAGCGGCTACTGCTGATGGACCCCAACAAGAGGATAACGTCGGAGCAGGCAATGCAAGACCCCTACTTCTCCGAAGATCCTATGCCGACTCAGGTATGGTTTTTTTAAATATTTTTTGAAATGTCACTGGCACTATCTACTCTGTGCATTTTTTTCAGGGATGGGATTTCTGTGTACCATTCTAATTAAATATCAATTAGCTTTGCCAATTAGAAATTGTGATGCCCGAAATAACGTTACCTAACGTAAAGGTAAACGTCTAGTACTAGCCCCTGTACCACTGTATATTTCTGTCGTTTTATTGTCGTAACGGATTTTACGTTATATGATGATTATGTTAAAATACAAACATAATAATTATAATTAATGATTGGAAACACTATGTTTGACGTCCTAGATCGCCTTTCCCATTTAAAACATCACAATTAACTATTTTTCTAGAGCTCTGTCTCGCGACACAAAACGTTACCAACGAAATCTAAGGTCAGTTTAACTGGTCAAAAGGGAAAAAATTGGCGAAAGGGGGGCCCGTCTATGGCCCCTCCATAGGCTTAGTACCATATGAGACTAATAGATAGAGAAATGTGGAAACAGCTCGAACTATGCAACGAGACTTCGTACGTCGGTATGGGGAACTCTGAATCTAAAATAATAATATGTTCTATGGCACCATGTCGTCGATAGATAAAAAAAAACATATTTCTCTATCACTATTATAAAACAAAATCCTTCGCCGCGTCTGTCTGTGTTCTTTTCACACTTAAACCACTGAACGGGTTTTAGTGCAGTTTTCACTATTAGATAGTTTAATAGGATAGTAGGATAATAGGAAGGTTTACAAGTATAAAACATGGACCTATCATATTTAGAAACTGAGCATTAACAGTATAAATGAATCAAGGCGGGGAAAAAGTTTTCGTGGCGTCTGCTGTCTGATCCGTCAAGAGATATTTAACAAAATGATGTGGGAAAGAATTGTGATCTACAAAAAAGTCCTCTGTAGCATATATCTATCTCTAATAGATAAGCATATTTGTGGGCATTCAAATTATACCCGTGCGAAGTCATATCGTTTCAGAGTTCTCCATACTGATTGTTCTCGATGTTACGCCCTCTATAACACGGACAAGCGTTTTAAAAACTGTTGGTGAATCCGTATTTTAATCTTCTATTTGTCAATTTTCAGGATGTATTTGCCGGTTGCCCCATACCGTATCCGAAGAGGGAGTTCTTAACGGACGACGACCAAGAAGACAAGGGCGACAGCAAGGCCAGACAGAATCAGCAACAGCAGCAACAACAGCAGAATAATGTATGTGATATTTGATTATAGGTTTGGCTTATGTTTGTTGAGTTTTTTTATTGGAAAACTTTTGTATAGCTTTCAATAGATGGCGTTGATTTTTTGGCGAAATTGACAGACTCAAGTGAAACGAAATATTCAAAGCCCATGCATATTCTGGGTGCCTTGGGGCCGGTAATAAGAGTCATTGTATTGATGGTAACCTCGTATTGATCGTGGTAATCTTTACTTACAGAACCAACAAAATCAAGTACAAGGCAATAACCTCGATCACGGTGCTAACAATGCCAAAAGGATGAGACTAACTGGTATGTATTAAATTTTTTTCCCACAAATTGTAAAGTGTGGCCTAGTGGTTAAAGTGACTGATTTATACCTACGCAGATCATAGTTCCATTCCGGCCATGTACCAATGGCTTTTTAATTAAAAACTTATATAAATAATCCTAGAAACCACGCTTGAAGGCTTTTCCGTCTACATTCACCTCAACAGAACTGACCACTCGTTAGGAGGAATTCTATGTTAACAGCTGGGTAGCCTGTAACATAGTTCCTGGAGCTGTAAATGGAAATATGAAAAAAAATAGTACCTCCGTATTTGGCGATTTTTGTTATATCACCTTGCACATGCTAAATGACAAGTAGGCCCTTATTTACGCTGTGCCATTCCGTTACTTAATTGTAATAATTACGTTACGTATGGCTTTTATCAGATTTATCAAAGAGTATTAAGTAATTTTTGTACTGTATGCTAAAGTATAAAACATAGGTGCTATATTTGAAATATTTATTAACATTAAATTAAATTACCTACCTATTTTTGCATGAACATAAAATAAAATAAACCCTACCGTACTCTATATTACGAAACAAATAATTCAAACTATATTGTTTAAATTAACCAATATACCTATTTAAAATTTTATTTTCTTTAAAAGCAAATAAATGCTGCTGCATTCCAGGAATCGAAGAATTCGTATTTATGTTTGTATGTATTTTAAATATGTTATAATATAATATGTTGTTTCAACTCTTTGACTCTAGATTTATCATCATATCATCTGGGAGAAGTTGTATGAAAAGAAATTAAAGACATCAATTTTTTAAGCGCTTAATAATCTATACATACATTTTTTATGTCAAGTCATTCAAAATTTTAACAATCGTTCACCAAAAAAAAAAGACTGAAATAATCTGAATAAAAAACAACAAATTGCTTCATAGACCGCTCGCTACCTATTCATGTTACTGCTTTTTAATTAATTATCACATTATTTTACCCACTGCCATTTTCTGTCTAGCTTTATTTTAAATTTTATTTCATAGTTACTGTAGTACGCGCCAGACTATGCGGTATTTAAAAAAACGCAACTCGTCACTTGTATAGTGTGCGCCAAATAAGTAGACCCGGATTGAGCGTGCTATCACGGTTGAAGTAGGTAGTCTATCACGTGATACTTTTCGGCTCTTATTTGGTGAGAGTTAAGGACGTATTTACGGAAACTGGTAAAATGTTGAGTTTTAATTATACAATCATTTTACTAAATATGTATTTATAGAAAGTGTTAAACGTATTTTTTGTATATATAATTGGCATGCAATAAACTGAGATTTCCCTTACTCTCATCCCGCGAAAATAATGAAACCAGGGTGAGTTTCGATACAATATTTCTTTGATATCTTTGATATTTGTTTGTACTGTTTCCGTAAATTTCTCTAATTTAATGTATGTGAAAAAAAGTTTAAATTACTTTGATAATTTTCTCCTTTGTATCTGTGAGGTGTGTACTTTTAGAAGTTGCCTCAATATCTAATTTGGAAGAGCGTCATTTCGTAAACACATTCTTAAACATTTCACACGTCATTACGAATTTGTTCATTACACTTAAATGAGCCTTTCCATGTTATACCTAGCAAAGCAACCCAATTAGTACACGATATACGATTGCCTTTGGCCTGGTATTGTAATATTATATTTCCCACCACCATCCCATTTCGCTTTTTATTATCCCTATCATTCACAATATAATTTAATTCGAAGGCGCTATTGCAACTCTCAGACTGGCTGATAATGAATCCAGGGTTAAGTAAGAGTTTAGCATGCCCGTGTAGTTTTGGAGATACTTATAAAAATAAATAGATTTTTTAATTTAAGCTTTTTGTAACGCTATTAGACAACAATTTTATTGAGGTAGCCTAACTGAAAATAGTACATTTTGATATAAGTGCGGAAAGTATGTCATTACTTCACGAGTCCAGAGCATTATCGAAAATTACTATTAATACAGTTGCTTGAAAAGTGGTACTTTACGTACTTTTTTTTAAATTACTATAGGTACTAGGTTTTTGGTTCCAATTCGTAGACAAAGTTATCCCAATGTATACATGCATACTTACCAAAGAGTCTATTTTTGACATCCGAATGCCTATTATGTAATATCATTTTAAAAAATGCAATGATTTAGAAGACTGCAATAGTTTTTGTTTTATTGTCTTTTTCTCGCAAATGTATTGAAAAACGTCGTTTGATAACGCGTGCGGATCTGTCATTGTAATGACATACTTTCCGCATTTAAAAAATGCAAGAGTAAGTAGGCTTTGCACGATTGTTGTTGTCGTTTAGATGGTCGTTACTTCTAGTTCTAATGTAAAACTTCACAGAGATGTAGGTGATGGGATTTGTAGGGTATACAAATCGCAATTTATTACACCAATTACTTCAAATAATCAATTATTAATAGCAATAAACGATGAAATTTGAATGACAGAGTCTCTTTGAGTGACACATCTAGATATATTAAGAACTCCCCTCATAACTTAACTTACTCATTAACTTACTGTAAATTACGCGATAATTATATTTCTTGGGTTCGAAATTAAATTTGCTTTCTAAATATTGATAATTTTATATTAAACATGATATATACGAAATAAAAATTAAAAAAAACATTTACACGTAAGTTTTATGAAGCCCTGAAAGTCCTCAATTTTTCGCGTATTTTAACCGACTCAATTCTTTTAATATATTTATTAATGTACACATTTTATTTCGTTTATTTCACATATAATTTTATGTACATATTTGAAGAAAACAATCTAAAACTTGCCACCAGTTCTGTTTAATATGGACAACTGGTAAAAAGCGGACACTGTTACTGGTGTAATAGCCGTGAAGACGTGTTTGTAGTATAATTTTAAGAAAAAATATTAAAATCGTGCTTTCTCAATTCCAGGTCAATCACAGGCGAACAACGCCCCCGGACAGGGTGGTGGTCAGCAGGAGTTCCATCAGCAGCAACAGATGTTGTTCGGAGCTCAGCAACAGAACAACGGATCTCAGCCAGGCAGCTTCCAGCAGCGGTTTTAGCTCTTTGGGCTTCTCCAGCTGCAGTGAATCGTAGGCACGGAAACTATAGGCATTTTTAGTCTTTATTTTTTATTTGGGAGCGCAATGTTGAATTTAATTTAGCAGTTTATTTACTCGGTAATATGAAGTGATATATACAGACATCTATTATCCCAAGAGATAGCCTTTTATCCCAAGAGGCATCTTCTTGGGGTCATCGTGATATCGCGTGACCACCTACGCATTTTATAGACACATTTGACCCCGGGTTTTAAATAAAAAAAACCCTAAAACCATAGGGTATCTATTTGAGTTCCCTGGAGGATTACGAAGCAACTTTAAAAAAATTAAATCAAATATCTACTCGGTATTATTAGAATTGTTGTTGTAAATCTCATAAATGTCTATAGTATTCATTAGATAACAGGTCATATGAAATCGGAGCTAGAATCTTAATTAAATAAGTACATATCTAATCAATTATAAACCTGTTTTAAAAGTAGACTAACATTTCCTTTGGTTATTTCACGTTCATTAGTTGTATGTTGATCGAAGTTAGATTTTTGTCAGTAATTTGTCGTGAATTTTATCTCTAATTATGAAATAGACATGTTTGTAGAATGATGTTATTAAATATGTGCTCATATTACGTTGTAGATAACTGGTTTATAGAAAAACATGCGGTTTTCGTACCATGTTATGCCAAAAACTTTTGCATGTAGGATTTTGGCCGTGGTTTTAGCAACATTATGCATTTCGTCAGATCCATGATTGATCAGTGATTTTTTTTCTTATTGAATATTTTAATTTCTCCAATTTAAATATATACCTTTTATTACCTAAACATACACCATTTTGGTTAAGTGCAGTCCGTTTTGCAGACGCTCCCTTGCATTTATAACGCGAATTAAAATATTATTTCTCCCAATGGATTTTAAACTGTTCCTTAATATTATTGTAAGGCTAGCATAAGTTTTTTGCGTTATCATATTGCATAGAATTTGACATAATTACATTAAATTCTGTTAGCTGGCGATGTATGCGATAATAGGTATCATTTGCATCAGCCAATATCTAGTCTATACGGTACGAAGACGCAAAACACTCTTGCTATCTCTGACGTTTTTAAATATTTATTGTTAAGTTGAAATTTAGGTTATTGTTATTATCGAATTTTGTGTGATGGGGTTCTACGTTCGTGACGGTCGTTGGATGAAATACGCGCGGTAAAATAACTATGTAATAATATCATTAGCAAATTGAAACAAAATTGTTAAAGAAGGGCTTTTTAGAAATGCAACCCCTAAGAATAGGGTGGCAAAGTAAGTTGACAAAAATAATGGAAGGGAAAAATAATTATTGGATTGTTTTATATTTCGTTTTCCACTAGCGAAACGGGGACGCAAAGTAAATTAATAAATGTAATTATTTTAGCGAGCGTATCGCTAGCGCCACAAACGTAGACTCAATCTATAGATGCAATGTGATTAGTTTAAACCGATTTTTTTGCTCGTAGTTTTTTTCCAATGACTTAATTAGACTGCATTTTTTATGTGAATCTAAATGTGATGATTTTAGTATGGTATATATTAAGTAAAAAATATAGTGTACTTAGTATATATTTTTATTGGGATAGTACATATATATTTAAATATTTTTATCTTTAAATGTAGTGGAACTTTGTATGGACTGAATGTGTACCTTGACTAAGTATTTTAAGTATTAAATTGTATTCAAGTAGTATTTTTGATTTTTATTTTATTGCTGAATTACGTCATGTTTTCTCTGTCATGAGTAGTTAAAATAGAGCAGGGTAAAATGTCAGTGAAAGAGATCTGTGCTTTGTCTGGATTAGCAATAATATATGAAAAGAAATACAAAGTATATTAAATAGATACTTATTGTTCGAACATCCATTAAAAAAAATTTCGTTATATTTTTTATTGTTAGATAGCCCAAATTGGGGTTTGCACAAGGTTATGGGTATAGCGCGAGAATCTCCCTGCCAGTTGGGTTAGCATGCTTAAAAAAAGTTGTGCGGATTGGACTCGTGGTCACACTGGTATCGTTACCACACTATCCGAACCACGCTCGTCGCTAACCAGTTTTTGACTTATTTGTAAGTTCGGTGAGTTAATGGGTTAGCGAAATTCGTAGCGAAGAGCGTGGTTCGGATAATGCAAAAATAAAAAAAACATCGCAGTTGCACCAGTGTGACAAAACGATGTGACCACCACGAGTCGGTCGCAAAAAAAGCGATATCATTTCGTGACGATTAGTATCTTTCGAAATGTCAAACCATTTTTTACACCTTGTTTGACAGATATTTGAAGTTTGATGTCTCCTATAATCAAATCAAGGAATATACTACAATCAAATCGTCTCAATATTGAAGCTCGCAAGCGAGTGCCAGCCAATCGCGTTTACGATACCCAAAAATCGACTGCGCCAAAGAGCTTCAACCTTTGCTCTGCGCATGTTTTATTTATTTGTGTATAGGTACGATAGAATAAAGGCCTGTTTCCTGGATAGCTCGAAACTAATCAAATAAGACAATCATTTGTTTACATTTATTTATTTTAAAAACACAATAGAAAAGGCCTTTCCTATTTTACATACTAATTTCTATAATTTATATACAATCGTGTTATTTTAAATTTATACATACCTACCTAAATAAGTATTTTAAAAAGCGTTTAAATAATATAATAAGAGTAGGTATATACCAACTGTCGCATTTTTTTATATTTATATACCTACTTTTTAGTAAAAAAAATATAAAGAAATTGATTTAACTTAGTTATAATTTAATATCAACTTATGGCTTGGAAGTAAATATTAAATATCAAATAATAATTCAAAGACATCGTGATAGTTCCTATCCTTTTAAAAAGGCTAAATTATAAATATATAGTATATTGATCATTGAGCCTTGCACCTTAAGTTTTACGTTATCTATTGTATTTATTGTCTTTGATTTCTTTTATCATTTGTAATTATTATTTTACCCTTTGCTAAAATGTGTGAAGTCTCTTGTTTCTCTGTAAAGATCAGTTTTCTTACAGGTTTTTGCACTGTTTACACAGATTGCAACAGTTCACATTTTTATTAGGTATGTCATGTATAAAAAATATCAAAATCTAATAAAAAGTAAAACTTCCCGACAAATCGAATTTCGGTTCATTTCAGGTATTGCCTGTGCCTTTATCTCTCCTCTGAAAATCTTAAAACAAAATTGAAATCATGGATCTTTTCTAATTGTTTGTCTGCGATACTTCAATTATTGTATGTGGATCGCCGCCGTTTATGACTTGGTACTGAGTTTTATTTAAATCATCTTTTTTGATTTTGTCTTTGGAGTCGACTGGCCTTATTCTTGTGCGTAATCTGCCGCAGCGGCCGTCTACCACCTTTTCGTATTCTGAAAGAAATCGTAACAATATAAAGTTAGGCAGTAGTAATACACTTCAGGCATTGGAAGGAGATTTGTCATGATCGACTAGCTTCAGTTTTGTAGATCGTTGTTTCTGTAGCAATGCAGGAATGACGAATAACGAACGATGCTCTAAAAATCCGAAGCCTTAATGTGCCACACATTCGTCCAATCACCGGCGCGTCGCCGTATTTACGGTCCACCGAAACCGACCACAGATCCGTCCAATTCTTGTATCAAATGACCTAGATCATCCGGCGGCCGGAATGGGAAATTTTCGGTGCGATGCCGGACCAATGTGTGGCCTACTTAAGGTTGTTATGACACTGTGGGGTTAGGCCTACTTAATAAAACTTCTAAAAATAACATACTAATATTTACGTCTCTTAACGAAGTGCCACATCTAAGTCAAGTAAGTGCAGCAACAGGCTTGCCACAATGCCACCTGTTTTGTTCAATATGGACAACTGGCAATAAAGTGGACACTGTTACCGGTAACAGGTCTCTGGCCACACCGCAAGGTGCACATGATGAAGGTATAAAACTTATGAAAAACGATATCGTTTCGTCTTGATTCGAACTATTTGGAGATTGACAAGAAACTATTATCGTTTTGCTAAGTATCTAATGCTTATTAAATCTTACACCTCTCCAAAGCGATCGAATCGACAAAAAACGATACATGATCGATAGATATCGAATCGATACCTCAATGTCAGCGTAGTTATATGTAGGTAGATGCTACTGCTACTTCCTATAAAAATGTACAATCAATGGCAGATCGTTTTGATGGTAATAGCAATACAATGATTGACGTTGAACTGTCTATAATCCATATTGATCAATTCCATCGATTTAATTTCTGCGGGTACTGACTTTGTGTAGGTTAATGCACAAAAAAATGATTTAATCATGCAATAACCGTTTGCAACGTAAAGTTTGATTTAACTTGCCCACAAACCAGTTCGGTTGTCAGTCGAATATTGGTCAGATTCACGCATCACTTGCTGCGAACCCGCTTATTTTTTCATTTTCGATGCGTTTGCGCATTCAATTTAATGAGTCTCGTATACTTTTTTGTTCAGCGTTTCGTTATTTTGATATATTTCTCATGTCCATGTTTGCACAAGAATATTATTTTTTAATTAGGTACATACGGTTAAGTCATAGATAGGTACTGTGTAACGTAATGTGCTGAATCAATAGCGTTACAAAACAAAATATTATGCATTATTGCTGCAATCGTGAAGTTTTATAAACATGAAGTAATGAGTCTTCATAAGATATTTTATTTATATATTCTACATGGCTCTCCACTGTGTGCAGGAGACGAATTCTGCAGTATTTTGGCCACATTGCACGATGAGAGGGCAACAACTTGGAAACGCTTGTTTTGATGGGCAGGGTGGAGGGAAAGAGACCTCGAGGACGAAGCCCCAAACGATGGTCAGATCAAGTGTCCGAAAACCTGGACACCTCTATTACCACAGCCCTTCATCAGGCAGAGGACTGCAGCCGATGGAGGAATATAATTGAGGAGAAGTCGGGGTCACCTTGGAGGACGGATTTACACAAAATAGGCGCACAGTCATGAATTTACGCAGAGTAGGTAGGTACAAACATACAAATGCATTTTTTAATATCTTTATGGTTTATGATAGTTACTCATCATGAATCAAGGCTAATTCATTCCGAATAAAGTCATGAACTGGTGAAAACTTGGCAAAAAAAATAGAAATTATATTAAGCCAGCATAAAAACAAACTTACGGTTTTTGTTGAATGAATTAAAGCACGCCATGTGGCAAATGGACGGGAAGCCCTTAAGCGAATCAGAAGTGATGGGCCTGGTTGCAAGGGGAGCTGCACAAATTGGATTTCTTCGTCCGCACGAGTCAACGCATGCCCCATAATTATTCCTGCGGTTCTTCCTTGGCCTTCTCGTGGTAGTTGTCCTTGGTGTCGTGCTTCGTGGCAAATTAGCCACAATGGGTACACCTCTACTCGAAAACATACGGATTCGAATGTAGGGGTAACCTATTCGGGCAGTAGAAATTGGGAGTTGAGTCACTTGGGCATTAGGAGCTCCAGGTGTTTGGATAGGGAATGTACTGGGAAAAGGTCTAGCTGTTGACAATGATATAGGTGAAGAAGTTACGCTAGGAGCTGGGGTTGCAGTTGTTATAGATACTGGAAAGTTTGAAGCTGGCTGGCAAGATGGACATATTATGTACTGGATATTTGGAGGATTAGGTGGCGAAGATTGGAATGGTGGAGGAGTACTCTGGGTGAACTGCAAAGTCACAGCAGGCGATGACGGTGGGGGTGGCGGTGGAACTGTTGTCGAAAACGTTTGAAACGTCGAAGGGTCATTAGAAAATGACTGCAAAGGAGGCATTCCCGTAGAAAAAGTTGAACTTAAGAAAGGATCTAAACTGGTTTGTATTGAACTTGAAAGTAAAGGATTTGGGGTCGAAGGTGGAAGCACTATAATTGGATTAGCAGTTGAAAAGGTATCGATATTAGTTGAGAATAATTCTGATATAGGTTTAGGTGAGAATGTTCCGTCCTTTATAACATTTGCTGAGTACCATGATTCTGGTACCGTCGTCACTATTTCTTGTGTATGACATTGTAATACTGAAACAAACAGGAAAACAAATAAATTTAATAATTACCTACTACAATAAATAAATTAACATTTTACTATAAATCATCATCAAAAAATGGGTTCAATAGGTACCTACCAATCGTGCAAAATAAATGCTAAGCACCTATTTTCTTTAACAAAGAAGGGCAAGTAAAAATAACAGATAATGGTCTGTTACCACATCACACATCTAGGTCCATTAAGTGCAGCAACAGGCTTGTCACCTGTTCTGTTCAATAAGGACAACTAGCAAAAAGTGGACACTGTTACTGGTGTATCTGGACACACCACAAAGGTATAAAGGTCGTTGTGAAGAAGAATGAATATTAAAAAACTTGGTGTAGGTAGAGATATGGAATTGTTTTAGCGAGTGGTGACCGACCGAACGTAAGTATTGCGAGACTGTGTTCTTCCGAAAAAACAGGAGCGAATTCCCGCAGCGACAAATTGTTTACCAAATTGCACTTGCTACTTGCACAACAGGTTTTCAAGGCTCAGTTTTTGCGGTACACTGACAGGTCAAACACCTTCGATATAAGTAACACAACACGTATTTTCATTCACAACTTCATCTATCCTAACCTAACTAATCTCTATATTATGATTTCTCAAAGGTGTTTTTGATCAAAATTAGATACGCCATTTTGAAGATAATTTTTCCCTCTAATGACGAAAAATATTATGTTTCTTTTAAAATTATTTGGAGATTAGTTGAATTAAAAAGCGCGCCATATTTGAAAAATAAACAAACATGAAAATTAAACGTTTCTTTTAAAATTAGACTACTTTATTGAAGATCAATTGAACTATGACAACAATATTGACACCACTAACGGTGCGAAGTATTCGCACGGGTCATCTAGTATTATAAATGTGAAAGTGTGTTATTTTGTCCTTATTATTTTACGCCTCGGATTTTACGTCGGGATTCCACATCCGGTCATGGCGGCGAACGCACGCGTTTTCGTCATGGCGTGATGTGGAATCCTCTTTAATCCTGTTCGTGCTGTGATGGTTGTGATTAGTCAGTGATTAATAAGACATATCACTGTCGATCGGCGGGATAATCATAGCTACCGATTTATCGGCTTACTATTGCACAAGATTAAACACTGGAGACTGGCAGAATTGCGACGAAAGTCAGCACTGTTGCCATATATCAAAAGAAGAAGAAGATTTGTCATGTCATGGCGGACAGCGCACGCGCCCCTTCGTGGCATGGTGGGGCATCCAGTTTAATCCTGTCCGCGCTGTGATGGTTGGAAAAAAAAACGAATTCGGAACCAATCTCCGACTTCGTTGTAGGGAGAGTAGGTACCTACCTAATTAATAAGACATATCACAGTCCTGTGACGTCTATAATACTTGACATTCGCGGAATCATCAAAACCCTGACTGATAGAGCCATTACACAAAAAATAGAATAGAATAGACGTGTTTTTTTTGTGCAGAGATAGAATTCTTCGGACGACGCCATGCCGAAAAGCTAGTAGGTATACCTACCTATCGGTATATTCATCACACCTTTTAAAATATTCGTGGCGCTTGTAAGTGCTATCGTCAATCAAGGGTGACCTCTACTGCCATTTTCTAGCACATGCCATGTAATAACTTCCTGCATTACTTCACTCACTATCAACACAATATCATCTTTCAATCCGAATTCTTATCTAATCACGTTTTGAATGCAGTCAATGCACCTTACATCATATTTTATTTGGAGGCCGCATTTTCATTGCATTTATATTACTTTAATTCCTGTCTCTTATTTTTATTTGGCACTGCATTTGGATGGTATACTTACGTAGGAAATTTTGTGCGAATAATCCGACAAACCACATTTAGAGACTTTTCCATCTAAATACTTATATATCAACATAACTAGCAACTCGTTAGACCTATCGCCTCACAAATACCATCGGCTAAACGAGGGAGAATTGGTCTTCCGCTGGGTACCCTGGGATCAATAACACGGTTTCGAGAGCTGTAAAGCAACCCGTGAAAAGAGAGGAAAAAATAACGAGCTAGCCTATACATCTAACATCTCACCTTGGTAAAAAGCAACATTAATATCAATCCTAAAAACATTAACACATTATACACAACACTGGCTGACGCGTTCTCCTTCTCTATTACTTTATCTCGTCACACACGCACGCACACACTGTTGACTGACAGTACCAACCTCTCGTAAAATGGGTTGGTACCTCTGACAAACAACTGTACCACATGCACGCTCATTGGTCAAATCACACTTCCGTCCCTTTTTATGAAATCACTACCACATATTGTAGGAAAGCGAGGAGAAATATGTTACACATCAAAAAGCATTGAACTAATCCGAACTTCATCACTACATAGTATAAAACAAAGTCGCTTTCTCTGTCCCTATATCCCTATGTATGCTTAAATCTTTAAAACTACGCAACGGATTTTGATGCGGTTTTTTTAATAGATAGAGTGATTCAAGAGGAAGGTTTATATGTATATAACATGCATAATATAGTAGAGAATCACTGATAATTTTAGAGGTTTCTAATGTGATGTCGTAAATATACACATTTTTTGCGCTTACATTGCAAACGCTGGCTGAACCCTACGAGATAGATCAAAATAATGTACTACAGTATTGTACACCTTAAAAAGGTCTACAAAAAAGTCTGCGATGGTATATGTCTATCTCTTAGGGATAACCCACAATAACCATTTTTTATCCTTTACTTTTTACGAGAAATAATATAGCCAAAGTTAGTGGTAGGGGTAGGGGTAGTGCAGGCAAGCCAACGTTTGGGCAGGACATCAACGTCTGCCGGGTCCGCTAGTTTATGATAAATACAAAAGTGTCTTTGTTTGTTTGTTTATTTATCCTTCTTTCACGACAATACGGATCGACGTGGTTTTTTGTACAGAGCCGGGCCGGAGAGTGACATAGGCTAGTTTTACATAGGAAAATACCAAGGAAATCCCTCAGAAGCTATCATTCCCCGGGAAAATTTAATGATTTTGCCTGTTCCGTGTACATAGGTAGGTATATTATTCGACTTTACGGGAAGACTTTCCTTGTGATTTACCTATAGCAAGGCATCTTCGAAGCAAAAATCAGCGTTATTTATTAACCGACCTTCAAAAAAAGGAGGAGGTTTACAATTCGTCGGAATCTTTTATGTCCCCGATTACTTAAAGACGCCTGGACCGATTTGGATTATATTTTTGTTTGAAAGAGTATACTTTACAGGTGGTTCCATGGTCATCAAGATCTGATGATATGATCCTGGAGAAATCAAGAACTCTTCAAATTTTATAGGCACACTTGAAGCGATTTGGGTATATTTTTATAGTGACTTGTGCATTTGCTTTCGGGAAGCACATTTTGGTTTTGAAGTCGGTTTTTTTCTTCATCAGAAGTGGTTATCTACTATTTCATACGATGATTCCATAGAGGCTTTAGCACAGTACCCACTGAATAACAATAGCTTTAACAAAATGTGGGAATTTTACTTTCACATAAATGAATCATGAGCCGTGCCTTATCGCTTGTAAAGGTTCGTTCCACTCTATTACAGTTCACCTGCAAAGCTAGTAGGCCAATAAAATGACACTATTTTATAGTAAAACGTTAGCGCCTGCACCCGGTTTGCCGGATCTTGAATCGTATTATCAATACTAATAGTTTGTTTGTTTGAAAGCGATAATCTCTGGAAGAGCCTGGTAGAGGCGGATTTGAAAAATTATTTCTGCATTTCATAGCCCAAAGTGGCGGAGCAGTAACTTTTAACAAGGTGCAAGCGCAAGGCACAGTAAGTAATTGAGCCCAGCTCCGAACACAATCTATCGCGCAAACAATAACAAAATCGGTTTAGTAGTTTTTGAGTCTATTAGGGACTTAGTGGCAAGACGTCGGATTAGCAAAATGACTGATTTTGTGTAGAAAACAAGATCTTTCTACGGCGTTGTCAGAGACACTTGTAAGTTACCCATAGTAAACCAAGTGCGTCGGTGGCCGAGTGGTTAAGACGTCTGGTATTAACGTCGATCCCGGATCCCGACCATGTATCAATGGATTTTTAATTAAAAACCTATGTACATCGGCACCACACTTAGAGGCTTTTCCATCTAAATATACCTCAACAGAACTGGCCACTCGTTAGGTAGGTACAGCATCACAAATACTATCGGCTAAACGAGGGAGACTTGGTCTTCCGCTGGGTACCCTGGGACCGGTAACACGGTTTCGGGAGCTGTAAGGCAACCCGTGAATGCAGGAAAAAAGTGACTAGTAGGTATCTCATTAAGAAATTCTGAAAACTATGTTTTTTGTTTAGAAGTGCAAGAAACAAAAAGATGCTATGTGTCCGGTTTCGCCTCACATTCAACTTCAGGCTATGGCAAAGTCTCAAAACAAACCCTACCACATTTCACAAAAATCAACACTTAACGACCTGAATGATTATTGAACTGAATTTATATTTCTACGTGGGAATATTACGGTCAATAATTTTGTGAAAATTATAAGGTTAATAGCGAGCAAATCCAGTTTAATAAATCACTAGCTTCATGTAACTGAAATACAGACTAATAAAATCGCTATAAGTATATCATACTGGAATCCAAACTTTCATGTATAAAATTTGGAATAACGTATAAATTCATAGCATTTTCTCTATTAGATCCAGTAGTTTTCCATGGCACACTGTTTATTTGACTTATTGGAAAAATGAAAGACCTAAATTATAGAGGTGGATTGGTTTGACAAGGAACCGTCCTAATGAATGAATTTCTAAAACGGATTCACCAGCCCCGTGAGTATGACCACGAAGAATAAATCTCACTACGAAGATAAAATCTCAGTTAGAAAGAGAAATAATATAAAGTTCCATAGAGTTAAAGTAAGACAAAAAGTAGCGTCGCGGAAACCGGTCCTTTTTAACCGAACTTCAAAAAAGGAGGTTTACAATTCGTCGGAATCTTTTGTTTTGTTTGTATGTATGTTCCCCGATTACTTACCGATTTGGATTTTTTTTTTGGTTGAAAGGGTATGCCTACTTTCCAAGTTGTCCCATGGTCAGGATCTGATGATGGGATCCTAGAGAAATCTCTTTAAATTTTATAGGCACAATTGAAGCGATTTGGGTATTTTTGTTTTTGGTTTTGAAGGCGGTTTTTTTTTCTTCATAAGTGGTTATAAATTATTGTCTTGCTTTATCACTATTTCATTTTCTTTCTAACTGAGATTATTTCTTCGCAGCTATATTCAGTCTTCTTGGTCATGCTCGTGGGGCTGGCGGATGTATTTAAAGGGATCAACTGATCCCGCAAGCTAAGTGAGTGGATTGTGGGCTAAGTTTACCGCTAAAAAACTGGAAGGGGTATGAAGTGAGCCTGCGGGCTAAATGAGCTGTGGGCTGAGTTGCCCCCGAAATCGATACTTTTTGAATATGTAATTACAACATAAATTATTGATGATTGAAGGCTACAAAATTGTGAGCGATTAAGCATTTCCAAGAAAATAGAAAAATTAATTTATTTCATTTACTTTTAAATATGTTTTCAAAGACTTTCCTTTTTAAAAAATGGATCCTTGAAACTTAATTATTTCAATCCTAAGACAAGCAAAATATTTGTACAAGAAAATCTATTAGCGCATCTAGTACTAAAAAGCTGATGAGTTTGTTTGTTTGAACATGCTAATCTCAGGAACTACCAGTGCGATTTGAAAACTTATTTCAGCCTTAAAATAGCCCTGTTATTGGCTATATAACATCACGCTACAGCCCAAAGAAGCGGAACAGTAACCATAAACGTCAACCAATCATACATTTTTGTACCCAAAATTACCAGTTAAGTTAAGTTAAACGCTTCATTGGAATTTAGAACGGTTCTTACGAATAAACAGTCATAACAGAACTGCTATTGTTCGATTATTTACTAAAGCCTACTCCAAGAATTTTATTGCAAAGGAAATTCCCATAAGCCACTGTTCTTGGCACGTCCCCAAGTGTTGGCAGGCGTTCCCTAAAGGCTTTCATACATTGACCAGATGATGATAAATATGATGGAAATGTGGAGACTTGGAAGACCTCATGATGGATTCTAAGATTTTACCTAAACTATTAACTAATCAGTCAGGTCATCTGAGTTTATTCACTAGCGAACCGGCTTCGCACGGGTAGATACAACAACGGTTTTAAATTTTTTTATTCCCACACAAATACGTTTATAACTAATTATCTATTAGAGATAGATATTTGCTATTGTAGACTTTTTTATTGAACATTTTATTCCACACGTTTCTTTTCTACATCATTTTGTTATATCTCTGACGGATTAGACAGCATACGCCATGAAAACGTGTGGGAGCTAACTTTTTCCCCGATTCACTAATACTGTTATTGTTCAGCTCCTAAACATGATAGATCCATGTTTAATACTCGTAAACCTTCCCGGTAAATCTACCTATCTAATAGTGAACCGCAACAAAATCTGTTCAATAGTTTGAGCCCTTAGCACAGACAGACAGATGTGCTTACTGAAGCAAATCGCTAAATTTCGCCAACTATTAAACCAATGACGAATATTTAAAAATAACTTAATTATCAAAGTATGTTATGAGATTTTTTGTACATAATGATCTAATGATACCGTCGAGCTATCCAATCGTTAATTACCTATACTAATTGAGAAAAACACAATACATAATTATTTGGTTTTGTAACTTATTATAACATAGCTCTACATAATTATTGGTGGAAATTGTACCTTGTAATATGTGATAGTCAAGAATTAGATGATTTCGGGTTTGAATTTCAGGAATTTTTCAGAGATGGAAGACAAATAGTCCTCATTTTTAGGGTTCGAAACATCTCCGATGAAAAAACTTTAACCTATAAAGGATCACTCATGTGTCTGTCTGTCACAGCTTATTGTTATTTCGATTTTGGGGGAATAATTAAAGCTTAAAAAACTATTGTTTTTTCAAGTGCATCATGTGACATATTAATACAAATTTATATTTTTTATAATTTTAAAAAGCATAGGTAGTTTTAAAAATTATATTAAAGAAAATATACGAAAATTTACCATTCCCCTCTCCCTTAGCATCAAAACTACTGAGACTAAAACTTTGAAAAAAAATGGGAAAACAGGGCCTTAAAGTTCTGATCAAAAAATGGTACGGAATTCTTAGCGCATATGAGTCGTACTCTGTGGGGTGCCCCAAAATTGGAAAGCATGTAAGTAAATAAAACCAATTGATGCCACTTTGTTCTGCTGGGATTTGGTGGGACTTATGGTGGAAGTAAGGACTTAATGGACCTAGATGTGTCACTCTGTGTGAAGTATCTGGAAAGGAGACCTCTTGTGTGACACGCTATTCATCAATCAATAGCAGTTTTTCCCATCGACCAACACAAAAACTACAACTGACCAAACTAGTTCAATATGCAGATCAATAAACAGGTTACAGTAAAACTAATAGAACTAATTCTAACGTTTACACTATGGAAAATCACTGTATTTACTCGACGAAAGGTTTGGAGAAAAATAGTAACTCTATCACGAAGCAGAGAGTCCCGGATTCGGAACCTAGGTCAAGCAAAGTATCTTTATAATTATTTTATAGCTTTTCGCCCATCTTCTTTCTTTCTTCTAACTTTTTCCCCCAAACCCTCAGGGGTTGATTTTCGAAAAATCCTTTCTTGTTGCATCTCTACACTCCCTTCCAATTTTCATATTTAAATATTCATGTGCCTTGATTGTCAATCAGTCACCGACACGACAGTTTTATATATTTCTATCTATCTATCTATAATCATGCCTTTTATCCCAAGAGGAGTAGGTAGAGACAATCGAATGCCATTTGTTACGATCCTGACATACTTATCTCTTTCGCTTCTTTTATATTCATTATACCTTTCATACATGCTCGGCGATTTTAATATTTCTATAGATCAATACATTTTTATATGTTCAATAAAAGTACACCTAAGTCGTGCCCTGCCAGCATTTTCTTTCATTTCAGCCATATAAACCTTTTTAGTCAATCTTTCATCCTTCATTCTTTCAACGTGTCCAAACCAGCGTAAACTACTTTTCTTCATTTTAGTCACATTTTAGTTCATAGTAGATATCTAATGACATCGTTCTGTTTTATATATTTAGATATAGTTATTCAAATCGGTCTAGTAGTTTTCGAGTATACTTCTAACAAACAAACGTGCAGCCTCTTTCTTTTCTGAAATTAAAAAAATCCTAAACATTACAATATTTTTTGTATGATGACAAGCGAAATACTTTAAATATAAAAAAAAATATTCACGGAAATGTTAAAAAATCCTAAGTATTTCTTTTTGATCTCACCTTTGGTGCACTTTATACAACCAAAAATTAATTAAGTAATTAATTATAAAAAAATAGGAAGCGTTTATATTCGTTCTTGACAAACATAACTTTGTCTATTTATACGTAAGATTGTTTACACGCAATGGAAACTCCGTGTTGTGATTATGTGTGTCGAATATAAACAAGTATGCCATACATAATCTACAGCTATGTTTCACCTGTCATTATATTTATATGTAGATGTAGAGATCTTTGTCTCTCTGTATGTTAAGTATGTACTTGCTATGTTTTAGAATACTAAACGTTTGAGATTCAAAATTTAATAAAGTTTGAAGCAAAATAATTCGTTAGTTACTGGAATAAAAAGATCCAGGCGAGCGGATATACTTTGGTGGAAACGTACCCTATGGAAATGGCGTTATAATTTGTTATTCATAAAAATATATACATAACAAACCAGTATGCATCGAATAGTATAAAGCGTCATGTGTCCAAAAATACGCGATTTTCCGCATCGCATAATATTATTAAAAAATAAGACCTATTTTTCTTATATTGTCTTTCTATCAAGAAATACAACAACCGTGTATTTTAGTATATTTTTAGCCACAGTTTAAAGAATTTATGTGAATTATGCTTTATTCAGTGTTTTGAGCCTAATATTTACATAAACAAACTGTACATGGTAAATAGAATCATGCTGAAAATTTAATTAAACTTATCTAACACAGGTATTATTTTATACTTTAAAATATCGCGTAAATTTCACTTCTAGACACTTAAATTTTATTTATGTGTAGACAGATTTATCACCAACTTTTATAGGTAAGTTACACATTGTAAAAACTACAATTTACAAGATTCTTAAATATCTACACTGACGAGCAATATAAAAAAGGCACTAACTTATCATGAAATATTTCCGAAACCAGATAGTTTTTTGAAGTAAAAAGCAACATTCAAGTGTATTTAATAACGGTTAAAAAAAACACCCAATGGAAACAAAACAAATATAATTAAATGTGTTAAACAATGTAAAAACAATTATATTGCTTTTTTAGGCAGTTTGCAAATCGTTTTTTATATTGCTCGTCAGTGTATATGTAATTTGTTAAAATACTTTAAATATACACACAGGTACTTACGTGTAAAAGTTATAAAGGCTATAACAAAACTTCCGTACGCCATGACTCTTGTTCCCAGTTACTATGAAATGAAGTAGAAGGCAATGAATGCTTTGGTTATTGCCTCCCTACTCTTTTGTGGGTGTTACTGTTAAATCTCGATCGGTTTTATATAGAGTGAATATTGCGATCGAGTTTCATGAATGCTGTCTAAATTCGACCTGTTTTACTCTTTCACTCTTATTAATAAACTCGAAGTAGCGACGTAGTAACTAAACTGTGTTTCGTATCCGTCTATCATAATGAATTGCAGATTTGTTAGACGGAGACGAAATACAGTTTAGTTACTACGTCGCTACTTCGAGTATATACAACGCCTAGTACTAGCCCCTGTACCACTGTATTTTTCTAACGTTTTATTGTCGCAACGGATTTTACGTTATATGATGATTATGTTAAAATACAAACATAATAATTATAATTAATGATTAAAACACTATGTTTCCGCAAGTTTGACGTCCTAGATCGCCTTTCCCATTTAAGACATCACAATTAACTATTTTCCTAGAGCTCTGTCTCGCGACACAAAACGATACCAACGAAATCTAAGGTAACTTATTACTGCGAACCTGGTCAGTTTAACTGGTCAAAAAAATGGCGAAATGGGGAGCCCGTCTATGGCCCTTCCATAGGCTTAGTACTCTATGGTTTTACTAGTCTTGTCTACAAAGTTGGTAAACAAAGATGTCTTTTTTAAATAAGTTGTGTAAAAATTTTATAAAGACGTTTATTAACAATTTTACATAATTATTTTACAATAAAATGGACGTGCAAAGTTTGTTTACTAAATAAGACAAGTCTAAAAAATTAACTTTACATAATATATTAAAACTTAAGAGACTTAAGAACCCGCCTCATAACGTTTGTCCTACTAATTACATGCTGCAGCTATATATAAATTACGCGATAATTATATTTCTTGGAGTCGAAACTAAAAATTACTTCTAAAGAGTGATATATTAAACATGATATAAACGAAATAAAATTTCAAAATTCAGTTTACACATTACTTTTATGTAACCCTAAAATTCCTCAATTTTGGCGCATATGTATACTAATGTACAATTTTATTTCGTTTATTTCATAGATAATTTCATATTCTTTAAGAAAACATTAACTACAACTTGCTTTTTCTAATACTCATACAGCCGAGGTCAGTTTCGTGTATTAGGTATAGCAAGAGAGGTTTTGTTGAAATCGTACTTTCTCATGTTTCTGGTACGTGAATCTTGGTCTATCTTAACTTATTCTTTGTTATCTTATCGATTTTAATAGAATTCCATATCGCTTACATCTTTCTAAAGAGATATGGACAAAACATTTGATTTGATTTGAATCTATATAATGTCCCAAAGAGTAACAAAATTGGTCCAGTAGTTTTTGAGTCTATATAGTTACACAGATGTATACCATTGATTTTTATATATATAGACTAGTATGTTGTGTAGTGCGCGAGTTGCAAGCAACTCTCGAGGTTTCAGTGTGGAACCATACTGCTACCCACACCAAAGAAGGCATGCTACAAGTCAGCGATAAGCCCGCCACCTATCACGTCAAAACTATTCCTACTCGTACCACAACTACTTCCACTACCCCTAGCCCTACTCCTACTCCTACCCCTACCACTACCCCTACTCCAACCCCCACCGATTCGACGATTTTTTCTTCATGACTTCCGAAACTATGTTATAGGGTACCCAGCGAAAAACCAAGTCTCCCTCATGGTTCTTGATTTTGAGCGCATTTTTTTAATTTTGAAATAGTTTATTTATTATCTACTCACTAATAACAAAAATATCAAAATTGCGAAGTATACCTAAATGAAGTGCATACATAATCGTTATGAATTATTGCCTAAAGATTATCAAAACTTTCTTCCGCCTCTGAAAAACATACTCAGTAATCATGTTACGTATTGAAAACTTCAACTGTCAATAAATCATTCAATATTGGATAATATCGTAACGGTTGATATGAATCTCATTTTTTATAATTTATAATCCATAAAATTAGTCTATATCCATATCCATTGTAACAATAATCGACTTGGATCGGAACCTTAAAACATTTTAAGCATAAGTAGGGTGATTCACTGATGGCATAATCCGTCGTAGAGAGCTAAACTATGGTGGTATGGCAAAAACGCGTGCGGAGTGGATTTACTAATTCTGACTGCTTGGATCTATGTCCTAGGGGCGCAGTAAAGGAATAACTAACCCTGGGAAGAGCTCCTGAAATGTACTTCAAAATTAGACAGATGGAACTGACCTCTCTGTTACCCTCTTCTTTAATATCTACTCCAGGAACTGGAGACGCGGTACGGTATGATGTAGTGTCTAGTGGGGTGATGGGGCACGATGTATTTACACACTCGCGGTAACATATGGCTGAACGGATGCGAATATGCGGTAGGCTGTAGGTTCATCACTTCACATGTATAATTGCCACTGTCGTCTGCAGTTCTAACCAGGGACGTCAACCGAGCGTGAGTGTAGGTACTTAAAATTAGCAACTATCCAATAATAAAGCATTAGAAACTCGTGTAAACGTATGGAATTGGCCGTTTTGACTTTTATCTCAATCAATCTGACGGATTATCCCGCTAATGGATCACCCCTTTGAGGACCGTTGCTCTCAGTAATCTTGTAAGAAGCATTATTTCAGAATTTCTCAAAATTCAACTTCTAAGACGGGAAAAGGGTTTTAAAATAGATATTATTTGATAAGTTTGAAAGAAACAAGAGCATATTTTCTGTACAACACAAAAAATAAAACACTTATTTCAGCTTTTCTAAAATCGGGAAAAAGAAAATGTCGGAAAGGCGGGAAATAAATAATGACATGTCCCTAACATGTGAAAAAGTTTACTTACATGAAATTTAGCATACATTTTATATAAAGCATTAAAATCTGTATGTTAATATTTCTCAAAATTCAATGGGTAACGGGGATAAAACATTCATGGGAATACAAGTACTCTACAATACATGTTATAAGGAAATACGTATTTAATTAATATTTATAAAATTCGTGTTTTGGTGGGATTTTATTTCACAGCCGCCCGTGGAGCCCATTTTAAATTTCATCTTTTATCGAGTTCAAACAAAAAAATCTCATAGAAATAAGTTCTTTCAGTTATTCCAGAATTTTCCAAATTTCCGGCAACTTTTCCAGTTTTTCTGTCCCTAAAAACCTGATTACCTGACCTGACAAATCGGTCCAGCCGTTCTCAAGCCCTTACCAATGAACCTCGTTTAATTTTTATTATATAGATTTCAAAAATGTACACGGACATAACTTGTTCAAGTACCAACCTAGAGAGGATATTATTCTTGTATAAATATTTATAAAACCAAGTTTTTATATTCTTTGTTATATTGTATTGAACATAATATGTATATGCAAGTGATCTATGTTTGAAGAGTTTATATAAATATTGTACTTTTTATACTTTTTAAATATTGTGAATTATTGCTCAAGTTATAATGGTTCTTCAGCAACACCGGTACCCTGATATTCGTGGATGTATATCGTTAGCCTGAAAATCGTCTGAAATATGTTTTTTTATAACTGCTACAACCGTCTAAAAGCTATCTGTATCACTTCGCAAATCTCTCACCACTGTGCCATGCTATTGCACCACAATACTAACATTATGTAACAAGTATGCGAAGTTGGTAATTACAGTCGAGGAAGAAATTATAACCCTGAGCCGATTCAAAGCCGATGGCGAGGGTTTTACAGAGACTGTATGTATATAGTTACCATCGCTCACGTGTTTGATATGACGTTTTTCAATTACATACATTTGTGACGCACAATTAAAACATAATTTTGTAGATAAAACCAATAATAAATGCAAGGGAAAGATTTAGAAGGGATATGTTTTTTTGTTTAGTTTTATATTTATTACTAGCTGTGCCTTGCGGTTGCTCATAGAAGATTATGAAATTTTAGTAGGTATTTATATTGTAGTCAATTTTAGTTGTATATTGTTTTTACGTTGGATCATTAAAATATTTTTATTTATATTTTTTTTTGCAAGCTCCTCGAGTAGAATATAAATAGGTGTTGCGGTAGGTTTTTTGTATAGGTAAATTAAAAACTTCTGTTAGAAAACGGTGATATAAGATCAAATTATTATGTTTCCGAAATAGATACGTACATAAGTAATTTTGTCAACTTTACGTCTAAAGTACATATTGGTCCGGCATCGCACCAAATATTTCCCATTCCGGCCGCCGTATGATCTAGGCGTACCGTTCGTTACAAGAATTGGACAAGTCTGTGGTCGGTTTCGGTGGACCGTACGGCGACGCGCCGGGGATTGGACGAATGTATGGCCACCTTTATCGTCGCCAGTGGCGTATATAATTGGAAGTATATTGCAACATAAAATTTGCATTTTTATTTTATGATTTTACTATTGTCAATATGTGTAATGTTCTTTACAAATTATCATAAACAAGTCAATATTACAATTTTATATTAAAATTATTCACAGTATTTACATTAGAACAATTAAATATTGTTTACTTTCTTTCTTTTACGAAAGTGTAAGAACATTTTAATTAGTCTGAGATGTGTTCACATTAGATCAATTGTTTATATCAAGCAAAGATCCATTTTCCCATTGTTTTCTGGTTAGGACCTGCTGTAAGGTTAAGGGTCGGGTCATCTTCCCATTTCTGACATTGCCTTCCCCTTTTTTTGGTCTATCTTAGAAAGTATAGTTCCACAAACTTATCTGACTCGGTGGCCAAAAGTGGAACTAATGATACAATAATTAAATAAGTAAAATTTTCATGTTTCTTCCATTGGTTTCTTCTACCTATTGTTCTTTCTACCTAAAATGAATATGGCCAAGCAGGCCAAGCGCTACAACGTCCATATTATATACCCACTTTACATTGAAAAATCATTTTTATTGGCAAAACATGCGACAACAGCGACGCTGTCACCGGGCCAGATAAGTTTGTGGAACTATACCTACATCTATAACTCCTATCTTGACTTAGATGCATTTCGTTTCTTAATTCTAGTGGGGGGATCACGCAAAGATATCTAACTATAAATACAGGCTGGAATTTAATGACGGACAGTGGAGGGGAATAATGCTAGCAAATTATACTTATTAATTTATTTCTTCCTTAAATTCCTTAAATAAGTAAAACTACAGGAAATGTTTTTTTGATTGTTTCTGTAGGGGCCCCTTTTTCAGCAAAAGTGCGATATGCCGATATCTCCGAAAGTTGTGGGTCTTCTTCTTCTTCTTTTGATATATGGCAACAGTGCTGACTTTCGTCGCAATTCTGCCAGTCTCCAGTGTTTAATCTTGTGCAATAGTAAGCCAATAAATCGGTAGCTATGATTATCCCGCCAACTGTGATATGTCTTATTAATCACAACCATAACAGCGCGGCCAAGATTAAATGTGTGGAATCTGGTTTAATCCCGGCCGCGCTGTGATGGTTGTGATTAGTCAGTGTTTAATAAGACAGTCGGCGGGATAATCTTAGCTACTATTTATCGGCTTACTATTGCACAAGATTAAACACTGAAGACTGGCAGAATTGCGACGAAAGTCAGCACTGTTGCCATATGTCAAAAGAAGAAGAAGAAGAAAGTCTATAATATATACAAAAAAAAACTAGTCGTGTATTTAAAAAAAAATATTTATTTTAATAATTAAGGTACTTTTCCTCAACTGCAGAACTTTAAATTCCACCCTGCATACAATAATTTATAAGGGAACACACTAACATTTCTATTCAGTTTCTCTCACACTCACATGAGTATTGAGTAGTCAGTCTTGCCTAAGTTATTATAAAGTTAGTAATCTATACCTACTCTAATAAATCTGAAGAGGCGGCTTTGAAAAAAAAATTTTTATGTACTCTTATATCGTAAAGTCTCTATTACAAAATCGAATTATACTTCATAATGATATGTTTTACATACACGCGTCTGTAATATGTCAAACTTCGATACTGTAATGTATTACAGTACCCAAGTTTTCATACAAAAACGATATCGTAATGTTTTGTTTTTTAAATACAGAAAGGGCAGAGGATATGTGTTATGCAGCCACATTAAACTCTATTAAAATATCTACACGCCTATGTGGGAGTCACTTGACAGTTAACGCGCATGCGCAGTAGGTAGGTAACCGTGGTTTGCCGCCAATTTGTCGATTAAGAAAAATATCTTGGTTCAATTTGTTTTGTACTATTGCATGGGATTAGATAAAGTAGTGTATGAACGGGCACATAACTTGGAATTAAAACACTCGTGGATGCTATTAAAAAAATCCACTTGAGTTTTAATTACCCCTATTATGATCCCGTATCATAAACTACTATTATTTGATAGCCCAATAGGAGCAGAGCAGTAAACACTAACGCAGGTGCAACCGCAATGCACAACTGTTAAAAATTAAACTCTTATTGCTAGAGCTAAAATGTTACTCATCAAAAATCCTTATTGATCGATCTGTATTCCGACTGGTTCCTAGTTTCCTCGACTGGATATTGCAGCAGCATGTAATTAAGCATTAGTTTTAATTGTTGATATTTTTTGTGCAAATATTTAATAAAAATAAATATTATTTGCTTTGAATAAAAACAGACAAGTGCAGTAGAACCGTGCCGAAGGTTCCTTACCATATTAGGCAGAGACAATCGAATGTCATTTGTTACGATCCTGACATACCTATTCGCTTCTTGTATATTCATCATACTATTTGAATCAATCATTTCAAGTCACTTTTAAGTCAGTTTTGGTATTCCAAGTTAAAAAGTATGAAATAAAATTGGATCTGAATTGTGTGTGGCCGAGTGGTTAAGACCATAGGTAGACATCGCACCGAAAATTTCCCATTCCGACCACCATATCTATAATTAATATTATTATAAAGAGGAAAGATTTCAAGTATTTTTGTATGTTTGTGTGTGTGTATGTTTGTAATGAATAAACTCAAAAACTACTGTGCCGATTTCAAAAATTCTTTCACCATTAGAAAGCTAAATTCACACTGAGTGACATAGGCTATATTCTATTTTCAAAAAAATTAGGGATCCTTACTAAAACTCCAATAATGTAACCCAAGGTGTAAAAAAATGACCTAAGAAATTCCTTACATCGCGTGCGGTGCGAAAACTATTGATGATATAGATGTAGTAGTAGTGGTAGAGGGTAGGGGCAGGGGGTAGGAGTACAAGTAGGAGTAGGGGTAGGGGTAGGGGTATATATTTTATTTTGTTCGTAAATATCCACGGGCGAAGCCGGGGGCGGAATGCTAGTTTGTTATAAAGGTGCCCACTCATTCGTCCAATCGCCGGCGCGCCGCCATACGGTCCACCCAAATCGACCACAGACTCATCCAATTCTTGCATGCGCGGTCCACCATTCGTTTTCAAATCGTTGTATTTGTGGTGGATTTCGATGGCCGGAACGATCTGTCACACACACCAACACATCCACATGCCTTTGTTTAATCGAATCTTGTGTCTGTGTGGGTGAGAATTGAATGTGATCTATATCGTATGATTTACATTGCTAATGTGTGGCCTGTGTTCAATCTCGATCTTAAGGCAGCCGGACCGAAAATTTTCTGTGAGATACCGTACCAGTGCGTGCGCTACTTTAGAATTGGACTAATCTGTGGTCAGTTTCGGTGGACCGTACGGCGAAGCGCCGGGGTTTGGACGAATGGGTGGGACGATAACACGGTTTAGGAAGCCGCAAAAAAACGTTTAAAAAAATTACATACATATACATGCCTGTTTCCCACTTTCATTCGTACATCACCTATCTTATATCTCACATGACATTTTTTTGTGCAATTTTATATTATATTTTTGTAATTTAGTATTTAAGATAATTTAAATATCTATTACTATTAATAAAAGTGTTATTTATAATCATCACGCCTTTCATCCCAAGAGGGGTAGGCAGTGACAATCGAATGACATTTGTTACGATCCTGACATATCTCTTTCGCTTCTTTTATATTCATCATACCTTTCATACATGCTAGGTACTTTTAATATTTCTATTGATCAATATATTTTTTATATGTTCAATAAAAGTAGGTACATCTAGGTCGTCTTTCACTTCAGCCATATAAACCTTTTTTCAACACAGTTGCTCGTAACGTGAGTCTTATTACCTCACTTTTAGACCCATAATCCCATATATAAAACACGCGTGCTTTTTACTTTACATTACAGCACAAGAGTTATAATATAACTAAATGAAGTTAAATTCGTACAAGATTGCAAATTGTTCACAAAGCATTCTTAATTTATTTATCTTTATCTTCTTATCTTATTTTATTTATCACAAAACAGTAATTATTTTACTTAAACTTACTTAAACTTAAATGAGAATACATAAGACCTATATGTGACGGTAAAAACAGTACAATTTTCCACAAACCGTATACTTAAATTATGAATAATACGATATATATCAAGAAGTAAATACAAAAACAATCGAAACAATTAACTAAATCAAACAAAACTAAACAAAACAAATCAACTAAATTAAACAGATAATTTCACTTAATGAATACAAAAAAAAAAACCAAAAACCAACAACCAACATTATTGCATTCTTAAACTTGTTCAATGTTAGATGAAATATATCAATTTCTTGAAAGTGCTTATCATACATTTCCAAGGAACGAATAGAAAAACGATTACGGGTATAAATTGAGCGGGCATATTTCGGAATAAAAATGTTAGAGCGCATGTCCTGCATTTTTTTATTTCTGGGGGGACGGATAAGTAGAAGTGAGCGAGAAATAAATGGGAGTCTTTCCAAAATGTAAGGACAGTCAATTTTATTATTAATAATTTTGTGGAGGAATAATAATTTTAACCGCATAATACAGTTTTTATTTTGAACCACGACTTTGTTGGCTGTTTGGCGAAGTTACCCGTGCTTTATCTAGAGCGACGCGGTAAAAAACAAAACATTTGAGAATTGTACTTTCATTAATTGTTTTAATAATTAAATGTTAAAATCACATGAACCTAACTAAAACCTAATGGCCCTCGTACGTAATGACCAACATAGCACCCTTGTATCACAATGTACTATTAGTCAATCTTTCATCCTTCATTCTTTCAACGCGTCCAAACCAGCGTAAACTACTGTTCTTCATTTTAGTCACAACATCATCTTTCACTCCGCATTCTTGTCTAATGACGCGGTCAATAAGCTTTATATCACACATTCTACATAAAGACCGCATTTCCACTGCATTTATTTTACTTTCATGCTTCTTATTTCATACTCAAGTCTCGCTTCCATAAGTAAGTGATGAAACTAAATTTATTAAAAAAAATAGGTTTAGTTAGTTAATAATATATAATTATTATAAACTTATACTAGTATTTTTAGTTCTACATCTGCTTTTCTTTCAACTACAACAAAAAAATAATCAAAATTTTCTTCAATTATAATCATTTTAAAAATATTTTTTCCGGACAAACAAAGCCCGCCAAAACGTCTTCGCGTCGACATTTTTTTTTAATGGAAGGCAAAGGCAAAGACAGCCAGACAGCCTATGTTTTTCGAGTGTTAAATTTGCTCTGAAAATCTTACATTCTTACATCGCCAACGTCATGAAAAGTTAATAAAAAAAATAATTCAATAAAGCAACATGCCCGCCACATAAATCTTATAATTACGTCTACCTTTAAAAGTACATACCTTTATAATAAGTGCCTATAGAAAAAGAACCTAATTTAAAAACAAAACCCAGAGCGGGATGTTATGGATTTAGCGCCTACTGATCGCTATATTGTCAAGTAATGAGGAAAATTCTGCGTAGTTGCATGAAAATAAACAAACAAAACTTTCCTTTTGTAGAGTCGTGTGTGGCATCTAGATTGACTTAAATAATTGTTTATTACTTACATAAAATTTAATTTTAATTATTTACACAATAATATCTAATCTAAACATTACAAATAACAAAATAAACCAGGTCCGCGTGGAATAATGGCAAGAATACTGCCTACATTTCCCTGCTGAATCGCGATGCTGATTCGTTGAGCGAGGAAGGCGCCAGCCGTCTACACCAAACGGCACTTTGTATTTTTAAATTTTATTTGTTTTTTTTATATTGTTTGTTAAAAATTGTTAAATCTTAGATTTTTTCACGAAGGCATACAACCTACACCAGCTACTCTCTTCCTCATTCCTTTTTCCTCATTTGTCCTTCTCTCACGTTAACACAGAGCAACGGATAGACAGAATAGTCTAATTTTGATCCCAGAAATCCTTCGAGATAAATTCTATGTCACGTTTCAAAAAATTTCCACAGGCCAACCCTGGGCTGAAAGCTTGTAAAATTATTTTGAAAAATATTACGTTGAAATCTAAGGATCTTCACCTACACGATTTCATGGTCATCGCACCATGGTACCTTACTTAAAAAAGAAAATTTTCAAAAATCTTATTTAACCTCTCTTCAATATATTTATATAATATAATAACTACAAATTAAAAATTTCTTCCAGAGAGTCTGAATCCGCTGCCATAGTGCCTAGCGCGTTACCTTTTTGAATTTCCAGCGCTATGCTTTAACCTTAAAACCAATAGAGGTCGTAATCAAATACCTACCTACATAAAATTTATTTTTAATATTTCCTGTCAACTAGTAATGGTGTAACACTTGATAAAAATCAACAATGGCTGTATAAAATGCTTTTTGTAATATAATTTTATCTTCATTGGGATGTAAGTGATGGTAGTAAGAAAACGTTTCTTAGGTAAGTCATATAAATAGTAAATAAATAAATATTAACAAAATAATTTCTAAGTTCTAAGTTCTAATATTTTTTAATATATAAAATTTTTAATATATTTAAGATTTAGAAAAAAATTGGAAAAATATTTTTTTGTTTTCTTTCTTCACGGGTTGCTTTACAGCTTCCGAAACCGTGTTACGGTTCCAGGGTAGCCAGCAGTAAGACCAAGTCTCCCTCGTTTAGCCGATGGTATTTGTGAGGCTATTCGTTAGGACGAGTGGCCAGAGTTGGAAAAGCAAAAAAAAAACTCTCTGGTACCTACATGGCCGGAATCAGGGATCGTACCCGTGGTTTGCCTAGACGTCTTAAGGGGAAGTAAGTCAATTTTTAATAATTTACGAAAGGGATTTTTTTTTATTGAATTTAAGCGTAATCATGCACTATCCTGTGATGTTCATAGGTAGATAAGTAGATAGGGGTTCGCAAAAAGGACAAGATATAAATAATAACAATTATTGACAAAAACATTACAAGTTTTAAAACAATTATTTATTATTGCAGACCGTAGTTATCCGGTAAAGTTCATCAGATCAGGGTCACTCGCGGTTAAGGTCACGTCCATGGGCGCCGGGAGATAGGTGCAAGGGGGTACATACTTAAAAATAATATAGAACAATTTTTTATTGTTATTATAATAAAAAAAATGTCACTTCCTTGGAAACTCAAGAAAATGCCTTATTTTACGGTAACTATTATAAGGATGAACCTACTTTTTATTATATCGAAAGATAGAGGCAGATGCACTACCCTAAAAATAATCCTGCCGGCGTCCATGGTCACGTCAATTCTTATTTGAATCGCATTATGTTTTATGTACTTACGTCTTGGTATAAACTCGATCAAAGGTGTCGTCCTACTGTATTATCTTTATACTGTGATATATTACGGATGTCAAGAATAACAGATGAAAAATAATGCACCAGATTTGACATCACTGATATATATTCTTCGGCTACAACTATTGCATCGTTGGACGAGTTGGTATACTATTCCACTAAGCAACTTACAAGCGTGACCGTGCCTGGTTTGAATCCTACACCGGCCATTGAGGCTTTTCATTACTATCCAAATACTTCAGCAGAGCTGACCACTCGTTAGGTATTACCGCTGAAGTTTCTCTTAGTACATTTAATTTTATTTGTAACTCGCGGCTTGCCCCGACTTCGCCCGGAGTAACAATTATATACAAACTTCACAGTAATGTTTTAATGTTTTTAATCTATTTGCGAGTAACGCCATCGTTCGATTTTTTTTTAGTTTTAGCTTTCTTTTTTTTCTAAAACCATTTTCGCATTATTGCCTTTCAATGGGCACATCGGTTGCATGGTTTCAACGTCTATAACGGACATAGGTAGAAACTTTTTTGTGTTTTATATAGACATATTATATATCATATAGTTTCGAGTGAAAGTAAAAATTCACAATAATAGAAATGATGGGTCGGTAGCACGTTTCCAGGAGCCGTAAAGCAATCCTCTTTCCAACTCCCTGGTGATCACAACAAATTATATGTGATATGTAAATAATAAAATTGTGAATTTACAGAAAATGTCACCAAGGAATACTTTGAAAGAGAGCCCAGTCCAAAACGACCACGAAGCTGAAAATTATGAAAAACTTATAGCGCCTCAAGCAGAGCCTAGATCATTTGAATTAGTTAAATTGAATCTCATCACATTTGGATATTGGCACCTTGCGGCACTTTACGGGTTGTACTTGTGTTTTACATCGGCAAAATTAGCAACTATAATATTTGGTAAGTGTTAAGAAAGAGTGTGAATTTGATTGTTCGTAGAAGTAAACTCAACTAATTTGAAAACAAATTTCATTATTGAAGCTACATTAGCCCAAATGAATATAAGCTAAATGTTTGTTGTAAATTGTCAATGTTGTAATCGCGACAAAATTAAATTTAGGATTTTAGGATTTGAAATTGAAGCTAAGAGTATACGTTATGTAGCCACGTCAGTCATCAGCTTATGGCGGTTCCTAAAAAGCGATTCCTAGTTTCTATAAATGTTGTGTATATATTCAGGAGCAGAATTGCAAGAACCATTAGAAAAAAGTTTCGCTTGACACTTTAAAATTACATCTTCTTCTTTCTTTATTATGTACTAGCATATCGCCCCCGGCTTCGCCCGTGGATATTTACGAACAAAATAAAATATACCCTTAAAGTAGCTAGATTTCGAGATTTTTTGACAAACAATTTTTTTAACTTTCGTAAAAAATAATTTTTTTTAATAAAAAAGTATCCTATGTTACTTCTAATACCTCCAAGAATATATGTGCAAAATTTCATGATAATCGGTTAAGTAGTTTTTGCGTGAAGGCGTAACAAACAAACTTACATTCGCATTTATATTATATAGGGATTAATGTTCATTGGTGATTTGCCAATGTCAAGTATTATAGCCGATTAATCGGTATTTAAGGTAATCCGGCCGACCGTGATATGCCTTTTTAGCCGTCGACTAATCACAACCATCACAGCACGGACAGAATTAAACTGGATTCCCCATCACGCCATATACACCAAGGCCATTCACTGGAATCCTTATAATGTCATGAAAACGAAAATGAAAATTATGTCAGTTGTGATTTGGTCTTATTGGTTCATATCTATTTGAATGTCATTGAGCTGGCATTAGAAATGAAATTTCACAGTGCAAGCGAATATACCCTTTACGGGGTCCTACCAACGCTGCTTCTGAATTTACATTGATGAGTCCGCGAAGACCAACTGAATAAAATGGAAAAATTTAGGCTAAATTATACCAATGGCTCTCTCTGGCGGTATTGCAAATTATTGATTATAACATACAATAAAGTGCAAAATTCTTGCTAGTTTAATTACTGAGATAATATTTGTTTTAAAATATAACAGTTTATTTATTACCTAACCAATCAACGAAGGTGTCAAGTCAGAGAATTATATTTTTTTCTTCTTCTTTTTAATCGAAGATTTGCCAATGCCTTTATAGCATATATTATGCCGATTAATCGGTATCTAAGATGATCTGAGGAGCGACAACTCCTCGGTACCTTGTTTGTTTGCTTTTAAAGTTCTCGTGCTTCGGAGTGCACGTAAAGTTGGCGTCCGCAAAAATTGAGAAAAAAAATGTATTTAAGAAGTAAGAGCACTAGTAGGTAGGATTCATAACTTTTTATACAAAACTAATTATATTACCTACTTTGAGGTTTGTTGGAAAATAAATAGTACCTTCTACCTATTTTATTAAATAAAACACTGCAGTTTAAAGAAATCAATAAAATAATAAATAAAATAATAAATAAAATTCTCTATTACAGCATTTTTTCTCTACATAGCTGCCGAATTTGGAATCACAGCAGGATCTCATAGACTATGGGCACATAGAACTTACAAAGCGAAACTTCCTCTCAAAATCATTCTAATGGTTTGCAACAGTTTAGCATTTCAAAACACAGCCATTGATTGGGTCAGGGACCATAGATTGCACCATAAATATTCTGATACTGATGCTGATCCTCATAATGCAACTCGTGGGTTTTTTTACTCCCATGTGGGATGGTTGCTTGTGCGCAAACATGCAGAAGTTAAAAGAAGAGGCAAAACTCTAGACATGTCAGATATATATAGTGAGAAGGTGTTAACGTTTCAGAAAAAGTGAGTGGTTAATTCTATTATATCATTACTCATTTTATTTGATGAGGGTTATAGAAACAAAGGCATGCCATTTGCTACAATACTGACATACCCCTTTTATATCTTTTATATTCATCATACCTTTCATATATTTTTCTAGGGATAAAAAGTAGTCTATGCCACTCTCTGGACCACCAACTATCTCTTTACTTGAAAGAAAGACAAACATATAAACAAAAAAATATTTATTAAAATGTTTTCTGGCAAAGTTTAACCCGTTTTTTGCTTGCGTTTCTTCGGTAGGTGCGGAGAGCAAGGTGAACTTAACTCTCTATACGCATGTCCAGGCACTGAAATTCAGATTTTTTACACAATACAATTCCAGAACCAAACCAACAATATTGAAAAATTTAGAGATTTCCGAAAACGTCGAACCGGATGACAGTTAACGCTAACAGGGATATTGTTGGATTGCTCTTGATGTCTGGAAATATATTGAACAAAACATCTTAACAAAAAATATATGAGAAAGACTTCGAATTTATACCGTGTCAATGTCCACATCAGTCACCACTCTTCCCTGAACCTACTGAAGAAACGCCAGCAAAAATCGAGATCGGTAATTTTTTTGTAGTAAACAAGATTAAATATCTCAGTAATTTATTTAAATTAAAATGTGTCTGCAATGTATACCTACTATCTATTCATGTATTCCAGGTATGCCATTCCCTTCATCGGAGCAATCTGTTTTGTGATACCTACAATCATCCCTATGTACTTCTGGGCCGAAACTTTATCAAACTCGTGGCATGTTGCAACAATGCTTAGATACGTTACTAATTTAAATATTACATTTTTGGTAAATAGTGCTGCACATATTTGGGGAAATAAGCCATATGATAAAAATATTAAACCAGTTCAAAACATGACAGTGTCACTACTTGCTTTAGGAGAAGGTTACCATAACTATCATCATGTGTTCCCATATGATTATCGTACTGCAGAATTTGGTAATAACAAACTGAATTTTACAACGAAAATGATAGATCTTTTTGCTTGGATTGGATGGGCGTATGACTTAAAAGCAGTATCTCCAGAAATCGTAGTAGCAAGAGCTCAGAGAACGGGTGACGGTACTGCTATTTGGGGGTGGGGTGATAAAGATCATTCGACAGAAGAAAGGAATTCGGTACATATTCTGAATAAAAGTGATGAAAATAAATCAGTGCTATGATAATCATAATGATGATTGTTATAACAGTAGATAAATAGAATTTAGATTAATTTTAATATTTATTTACTAAGCTATTTTAATTTTAATAAACTATTACACCAATGATTTATTAGTATTACTTTATAATTATCTATTCAAATATAAGGCGCTATTTAGGCTAGGCACTCTAGTAACACCTATAATTTAATTTGAACTTTTTCTATTAAACGACGAAGCATAAGCGACGTGTAATTGGTCTAGTATAGTTTAATAATCCTCTAACATTTATGACTGGTATATGCCGTATATGTTTTACAGTTTTTGATATATCTCTTACAACACAGCACGTGGAACTTCACTGCGGTACAACATTAATTAGCATAATGATTAGTCGCTAATTAATCTATATAAAAATAAAATCTTAAGTGACCTCTATTCGTATAAATATTTTGAAGATTAATTTAAAATTGTATTGACGTAGGTAATGTTTTTATATAGTATACACTTTTTGAAACTACTAGATTTTAGATTATCATGTTGGCAATTCTGCTCTAAATTTTATCAAAACAGACATAGGTACTGACCATGTTAGCTTGGTTTTTCGTTGTGTAGATTTCGAGCAGAATTGCCAACATGATAATCTAAAATCTAGTAGTTTTAAAAAGTGTATACTATATAAAAACATTACCTACGTCAATACAATTATTTATCTGTTGTAAAACTTATTAGTCCGTTATAGTCAGCGGCGTCATACAAAAACATCAAAATTTTTTTCATTATAAGGCTTTTCCATCTGAATATACCTCAACAGAGTTCATTAGGTTCAGCCCCAAACATACCATCGGCTAAAATACCAAAGTAGTCTACCCCTGGCATTTTTTTTTTTTACGTGGGGAAATGCATCATGCATACCCGCGCCCTCGGGGGTGAGGGAACGGGTTATGTGGGACTTTAACCCACTAAAACCCCACGGTACTCCATCTCGCCGGTTAGTCGGCGGGCCACGGGGACGCGTTAGCATTCTTCCGCGACCCGCCGCCGGGTGGCCGTAAGGCCCCATCTCGCTCTGGTTTTACCCAGAGCTGGCGCAGCAGCGAGTACAAACTGCTGCGCCTTCCACCTTGGTCCCCGGTTGAGCAGCGGCTGATTTCCCCCTCAACCGCCACCGGAGACCGCGGCGACCCGACTGCGATGGAAAGTGCAGTCGGGTCATGCTTCGACCGGCAGCGCAAGCGTCACCGGCGTCCGCCTCCAGCCGCATGCGCGAAGAGCCCTGCCAAACCCACAGAACCCCTGCGCAGCGGCTCCACCTCGGGTGCCAAACCACTTGTTTTTTTTTGGGGGTCCATATCAGAGAGAAAAATGGAGACAAACATAATATAGAGACAATTCAAAACGTTGTCTTCAGTTGGGAGCCCTGGGGCCGGTATCACGGCTCCGGGAGCCGTAAGGCAACCCATCAAGTTATAAAAAAATATTGTAAGTTTGACATACATTAGGTAAAAGCAAAAAAATATTTTATACAGGCGCTGTGTTTGTATTCTGAACGCCTACTTTTTAAATATGCGTCGTAAGTTACCAAACCGCCATAATTCAAAATATGACAGTGTCTGTGCTAGCTTTAAGTCGACGCATCACAGCGCAACGAACTCAGTTTTACGCGCGACTTATTTTGTCCATGTCTCTCTATAAATATGTGAGCAAGATGGACTACTATTAAAATCGATAAGATAACCAAGGATAAGATAAGATAGACCAAGATTTACGTACTAGAAACATGAGGAAGTACGACTTCTCAACAAAACCTGTCATGCGATAGTGCACAAAACAGACTTCAGCAACTCAAGTATTGTACAAAAAATATTAGAAATAGCAAGTTCTAGTTAATGGATCCATAAAGTATGTGAAATTATCTTTATTCAAAATGTAAATAAAAACACATTACTAAATGTATTAAGAGAACTCGTTGAAAATATGCGTGAAATTGTTGACTTTCAGGGCTTCATAAAACCTAGGTGTAGCTGATGACATATTTTATACATTTAGTATAAAGATAATTTCATATACATTTAGGATCCATTAACTAGAACTTGATATTTTTAATAGGTTTTGTACAATACTTGAGTTGCTGAAGTCCGTTTTTGTATGGGACAAAAATCATGAGGCGGCTTACGATAAAGTTATTATAACCACGAGTTTCAAAAAGATAATAAAAACGGAATTTTAGAACGATCTTTTTGCTTGGATTGGATGGGCGTATCTCCTGAAATCGTAGTAGCAAGAGCTCAAAGAACGGGTGACGGCTTTGCTACTTGGGGACAGGGATGGAGTGATTAAGAACATTGTGACAAAGACAGAAAAAAGGAATTAGGTATATATTCTAATAAAAGTACCTATTCAAAATAAATCAGTGCTATGATATGATTGTAATGAAGTGTATATAGTTCTTTTATTAATAAATAGAACTTAGATTATTAAAGTATTAAACATTTACATATTTGTTAATAAATAAATTATTACACTAATGACTTGTAACTTTAAATAGGATAATTTAATACACCTATAACATTTTTGACTGGTATATGTTTTACAGTTTTTGATAAATCTCTTACGTCACAGCACGTGATGACACCCTTTGATACGCTAATGTTAAAGATATTATTCCATCTCGTAGCTTGACAAATATCATTACACAGTAAATTTTCTTTAGTTTCAAAAGGGTCATTACGTGAAACAAGCGATATACATCTATTATCAACACTACACACAATTTTCCAAATGTACTCAGGTACAGGGACATTATTTCTTGCTGCTAAATATATATTAGTGTATCTGTTACTATCATTCCTAAATTGTAGGACACCATAGGTTCCTGTTATTACAGTAAGATCTTCTTTCATATGCTTTGCTAATCTTCTTACGCCATTTTCTACACGAACCCAGTTGCCTCGATTTATAGAACTGAACTGTGGTACAGCATTAGCATAGAAATAAGTCGCTAATTGCATGGATTTAAAAATAAAGTCATTATCTGGTGCCAGGTGACCTCTATCCATTAAAATTTTTGAATGTAATTTTCCACTTTCTTGACCTAGAAGTTGTATTAATCTGTCTGTTTGCATTCTCTTTTTGTATATTGTAGTCCAACTTATATTAGTTGGTAGACCTGTTGACTTAAAATCCAGTCTATCATTACCAATATAGGAACCTGAAAATTTTGACGTTGTAAATATAACGGTGATAATGTGTGATCATTACAAATAAATTAATTTAGTACATAAGAATTGATGTAATTAATAGAAAGATTGCTTTAAAATATAGTTAAGACTTTAGAGAAGAATATTTACCGTTTTGGGCTCTTCCATGTAGAGTGTGCGTTGAATACAAAGTAGTACTTTTGGAGAAATCAAAACAAACTGTAAATAATTCCATCCATCCGTGTGTAGTATTGAACCTGGTGAATACATTTATTGTTTATTATAATCATATATAAATACCTATATTACTAAGATTACAATAGTCTGATAAGAGAACTTTGGAATAAAAGATGTGGAAAAGATAGAGAAAAAGATGCTTAGATGATATGGAAATAATTGATGAATCGAGATTTACAAAACAGATGTGATTAAAAAAGTTGATCGAAGGCATCCCAAAAGAAAAATCGCTGATGAACTTGGTAAGATTTTAAAAAAGTAAAAAGAGCATGCATAAACAAAAAAAGTGTCGTAGGTGAAATGAATTAAGGCGTGAAAAGAATCAGGGTAGTTGTTGTTATCGACCTGAAAGATACTGGAGGTATCAAGTGCAGTATTAGAAGGGCACCTTAAAAGCTATATTCGCTTGTACAATACACTTTTACTTTGTTTCCTATGTAATGCCACGAATCACATAAAAGTTCAATGATATTCAAATTGTTAACCATAACCAATCGCATATTGATGAGATTTTATTTTAGACATTAATCATAGATGTATTATGCTGGCGCTCTACTAGATTGGTAATGTTGCAATTATAACAGGACTAAAAAATTAATACATCAGTGTACGTGTAAATGTGAAATTCTGTGGATTTTCATCTTAGATGACTTACATCCAGGCGCTGCACATGTAACCATAATTACTCAAGTCTACTAAACACTAAATAATACTTTAAATTAATAATAATAATTTATTTACATTAAACTAACTACATAAGCGAAATTATTACTGACGACAGGCTGTTACAGGCTGTTAGCGTATTTAAAAAAACGCGCGGTCTCGTCGATCTGTCTCGATTTTACATACGCTTTTTATTTTGCATTGCCCGTCTAGTAGAGCAGCCGCGCGACTTTTGACACTGACGGAACGTCATAACGTCATAATTCAGTTACGCAAAATCAATCTTAACGTCATTATATTAGATTGAGTATTGAAAGAAAGTAAAATAATATTTCCCACTTTTTATTCTGATACAATCTGAACGAATAAGGAAACGCAGTAAAGTGTTAAGCGAAACTATTTTGCAAGTGTATGTCCACTAATGCTCTTGATAGTACATTATACATTACAATTCCATGTTTTGTTACTAATATTAATTTCAATTTCAATTGCTTATAGTAACTTACCCTATGCTTAAGGTTTTCGCACTAGTCCGATTACAATTTATATTGGTCCGTTTTATATCAGAGGAAACGTTTTTAGCGCACTTAACATCCGTTATATTTCTCAGTTTATTGCCAACTCTAACAGTTTTCCCAGATTCACAAAACAAATTAACAGAAACATTTCGCCCTGAAATAAAATATGTTTTTAAATCCCAACAGAAGCAATTCTTTAAAAATCTCGCCAAATCTCGTGATTTTGTACCTATCAGTTAAAATTTATAAATAGAGATCAGTATTATTCATGACCAATATTAAAATATAAATTACTCAATAATATTAGATTTAATTAATTTTATGATAACTAAGTTTAATATTTTGTTGGTTAATTGAAATCAACCGGTAGACCTATTTCAAAATTGAAGTTACTCTCAGAAGTAGAAGTTTCAGTAATTTTTTATGTTAATTATCTATTTGTTCTGTGGTTCACTTACCAGCATCCAATGCGACATAATTTCTAAAACCGTTACAAACAGCCACAAGTCGTTGATGTCTATTCAAAATAATATTAGTTGAATTTGGATAGTAAAGTTCATAATTTCCTTTATTTTCAGTTAGGAATATAGGACTAGTATTTGGCAGATCCTTATTTATGTTCCATGAGCAGTGTCCATCTGGAATTATATGAATATTTAATTAAATTCCTTACAAATAGTTTTTAATAGGTTAAGAAAATTAATCTATAATAGAACATTCCATCAAGTGTTGACTAATTAATTATGGTAATAGTTTTTCACTCATATGCTTGTTTACTAAACTTGACCACTCTTATTAATAAACTCGAAGTAGCGACGTAGTAACTAAACTGTATTTCGTCTCCGTCTAACAAATCTGCAATTCATTATGATAGACGGAGACGAAACACAGTTTAGTTACTACGTCGCTACTTCGAGTTTATTAATAAGAGAGGACGTGTTTCTAGTACCAAAGAAGTTCGGATTAAAGACAATACATTTTCCATTTTCCTATGGCAGCCACTTATTAAAACTCACACGAATAACCGAAGAACAGTAAAAACGTAGTTAGAAACGTTATGTCTCTCATTTTGATACACAAGATTATCTTGAACAAAAGTTTTAACAAAATACACGGTACTGTTATGTTTTCTGACTCACTTCTGACGCATTTTCACTTGCGTCTGCAGTAGTTTATTTTCTACTAAAGACTGACTAAGATATAGTGTTAGATTTATAGGTGTACATTATTACATACATTACGGTAATTAACAATTAATTGTTTTCTGGCGAATGATAAACACAAATGTAATTATGATGATTTAATTAGATTTGAAATTATTACCTCATACAGACTTCAGTAAAATAATTCCTCTGTCTGTGAACCTTGTGTAGTTTGTACCTACGTAGTGCGATTTAAATTTAAAAAACTTTGAAAAAACATTTTGAAAAATGCTTGGAGTGTTCTGGACGGAATTTCGCACCAATGTATCGATACTCCAGGAACTTGACATCAGGTAACGTTTATCAGCCATAGTCCAGACTAGGATACTCCAATTCTTTGGACACATGTCGCGGCGGGACAACAACTCCATAGAGCGAGCGCCTTGTCGTGCAAGGTAGGGTCGAGGGCACTAGAACACGCGGCAGATCACCCATGCGATGGACCGACCAGATTAAATCTGCTGTGGGCGGCCCACATAACAGCTGCCCGAAATCTTGCTGCAACATGATGATCACGACCGCTCTGTCAAGAGCGAACCGACAAGGAAGAAGAAGTAATTTTGATTAAGTGAGTCTATGGGTGAGGTATGCGTGTCCCAAAGTCGTGATCTTTAAGAAACGTGGAATTTGAATTTTTGAAAAATTTTATAATTTATATTGTTTGGTACACTTTCTCGGTATATTTTCGTCTGTCAACCGTGATCGGCTACATTATTCCCCAACTACCCTTTTTTTATAATCACTTTTCTATTGTCTCCTACCTGTTGTGCCCTGGGCAATATATCTCTCTCCCGACAGTAACGGGATTACGGGACACTCCCGCAAGAACCAGAACTCGAGAGCAGAAAGTAAACGCGTGGTACCACTGCGGTAAGAAGAAGAGAGACCATCAGCTAACAGTCCACTAATACAGGTCAGAGATTCCTTCCAACGGGCCCTGTATCGCACATTTTTTGGTCCTCCTTGTCGCGGTTGCCTAGTTTACTTGATACCTTATGTAGTCCTAGTTGGCAGGCACATATGTCTACCACGTTAATTATATGCACTGCCTGCCTGCATTGTTTAAATTAAAATGTTCAACAAAATTAATTTTATACAGGCGCTATGTTAAAATTCTAAACGCCTACATTTGAGATATGAAACATATTGCCGTTCTTCCACTACGAACAACATATGATCAACTATTTTATTTCACAACGGTACATAAGTTTGTTTGGTTGATGAAGTATAGTCGCGATGGCTATCTACTAGATTGGTAATACAAAAGAGAAAGCGCATAGATATAGTCTGTCCAGTGAATCGTGTCATTTCAAAAGAGCGGCAAATTTAAAAAATCTTAAGCTGTAAACACTGACTTTCACGGAATTGCTAGACTTAATACTTTCAATTTTTATGATGATACTTGATTAAAATACTTTTATTTAGCAGAGGTTTTATTAATATAAGAATACATATAGATACCATACAAAGACAACTTAGCTTGCCAGTCAACCACAGGCCACAGGCAATAATTGTTGCCATCATATAAATGCCAGACCATATTTTTTAGCTTTTTTTTTCGATTGTTTGGGTTAAAAAATTTTGAATATATGTAAGGTACGTTAAAATTTTCTCACAAAAGGACTATTATTATATCATATTTACTCTAAACTAATGTACCAAATTTAATTAAATTCGTTTCAAAACTGTAAACGGTATAATTGTCTGACAGACTGAACAAACTTCATAAGTCTGCATAACAAATTACAATACAATACAAACATACAGGTGAATGTTTAATATATACATACAGGTTCTTAAACAGAATTATAGAATTTACCAAACGAAAGTATCAAACCTAATAATTCCTCATATAAAGAGTTTGTAACTATAAAAGTGACAGTATAAATGTTGTCACACTAAAACTTTAAAAATAACCAAATGACACGATTCATTAGACAGACTCATATTAAAGCGAGACATTAGACGAGACCGTTTTTTAATAACTCAAAAAAAAAAAAAAAAAAAAAAAACAGCCTGTAACAGCCTAGCGTCAATCGTAATTTCGCTTATTTTTGTAAAGTATCTATATTTTAGTGTTTAGTAGACGTGATTAATTATGGTTACGTGTGCAGTGACTGGATATAGCTCATCAAGATGCAAAATTCACAGAATTACATATTTACACCTATTTACACGCATACTGATATATTGTTTTTTTGGTCTCGTCCTAATTGCAATAATACCAATCAAGTAGAGCGCCAGCATACTATATCTATGGTATAATCTTCCTATACTAATATTATAAAGAAGTAAAGTTTAAAAGTTTGGATTAAACTCTGAAAAAACTGATCCGATTTTAAAATTTCTTTCACTAATAGGAAGCTACATTATCCCTGAGTGCTACAGGCTATATTTTAATTTGTTCGGCAATATTCGTGGGAAAAGCCGGAGGCGGAAAGCTAGTATAAACTAATACACCTCACCCTTTGTAACGACAGAATTTCAGGGTGGCAAGCCCTATCAGCCCTAAAGTCAGCGCTCATTTTACCTGACGCGACCTATTAATAGACCAAGACCTATAAAGAAGATTATAAGAAATGCTTCAAAAACTTTATGAACAAAGTCATCATTGACAATGTCAAAATATTTTCATGCAAAGCAACTCAATTTATTGTTTTAAATATTTTTAATAATATAAGTGCAATATTATATGATAACGCAATTTATTATTTATTTTATAATTTCTACACTTTACAAAATTTCCGTTGCACAATGGAATTTCTCTACAGATGTAAAAAGTTATGATCTTGTAAGTGATACCATCACGGCATTTTTATCTTGTAGCATGCATGGCCAGGGACACATCTAACAAATTCCACATTTCATTTGAATCATATATGTTTGAATAATACTATTTTTTTAATACATTTACCTACGAACGGCTCCCGGTACCGTGTTGTCGGTCCCTAGTGTACCCAGCGGAAAACGAAGATTATTAATTAATTTGGGCGAAGTGTGGAGAGGTCGAGGGAAATCGGCCTGAACTTTCCAAATGGTTGCTGAAAACATATGATTTTTTTACATTATTGGCATTTCACACAAACATATGGGTTTTTCCAAATTAGAGTGAGTAGTTTGGAGTTAGGACTTAAGTTTGGAAAGGTAAAGGCTTCATAAACTAGATTAGAAGATTTTTAAATAGAAATATATCTTTTTTCAAATTTAGTTTTTTTACATTAGATAATATTTAAATGACATAATTATATAAAAAACCTTAAAATTAAATTTGAATGTTAAATATAATTAAGTAAACCAGTTCTACGCTTTTTTACAATTAAAAACATTATGTACCTACATATACTTAGTCAGGTCATAAGTTCTGTCACATGTTTAATAATTCAAATTCAAATTCAAATAATGTTTATTGATGTAGAATCCATGGATTGCTTATCAACGTCAAACCAAAATAAATAAAATAAAGTTACATTTAGGTAGGTATAACAATTTAGTCCCAAGCTTTACCATCCTTCAAATAATCATCTATATGGTAATATGCTTTGGACATAAGTTTACTTTTAATAAATAATTTAAATTTCTTAACAGACAAATCTTGTACATGGGTTGGAAGTTTGTTATAAAATTTCACACAACAACATTTAAATGAACCTCCAACCTTATGGAGCCTAGCAGAGAGCGGTGCAAGCTTATGTTTACTTCTTGTATTTACATTATGCCTATCACTATTTCTTTTAAATGTAGAAATATTTTTACGGACATACATTAAATTTTCAAATATATACTGACCATACACAGTCATTATATTAATACTTTTAAATTTTTCCCTTAGTGACTCTCGTGGACCCATTTTGTATATAGCACGAATAGCCCTTTTTTGTAAAATAAAAATACTATTTACATCCGCGGCATTACCCCACACAAGAATTCCATATGACATAACGCTGTGGAAGTAGCTAAAATAAACCAATCTAGCCGTGTCCATATCAGTCAGCTGTCGAATCTTTTCTACTGCAAAAGTAGCAGAGCTAAGTTTATTTGAAAGATTATTGATATGAGGACCCCATTGCAGTTTCGCGTCCAATCTCAGACCTAAAAATGCTGTAGCATCTACTGCCTCTATTTCCTCATTTTTAACAATTATACTGGTTTTTACTTGCTTTACATTTGGTAATGTAAATTTTATACATTTAGTTTTATTGCTATTCAATAGCAAGTTATTTACATTAAACCAGTTAACTACTTTTGATAGTGCATGGTTCACATCATGAATAACCTGTTGCTGTCGTTTTATTTTAAATAGAAGTGATGTGTCATCTGCAAATAGCACAATGTCATGGTTATCCCTTACGAGGCAAGGTAAGTCATTAATATAGACGAGGAATAGAAAAGGACCTAAGATAGAGACCTGTGGTACACCGATTGAAACTATTGAGCCGGAAGAAAGCTTTCCATTCACGTCCACTTTTTGAATTCTGCCCTGTAAATATGATTGCAATAAAGTCAAAGCTGTATTTCTAACTCCATAGTGATATAATTTCTTAATCAATGTTTCATGATGGACACAATCGAACGCCTTGGATAAATCACAGAATATTCCCAGAGCATCGTGCGACTCCTCCCAGGCATCAAAAATATGTTTAAGGGGCTGATAATCGTCAGCGTCCTTGACGATTTGATGTTTTAAGTCACGCCCTTTTTCCGACCTAGCCTGCGAGAGACTATCATAGTTAGAGAGACCACGCTTTTAGTTGCCGTCTGGCGTCTAATACTAGACTGTATGTGATCAGTAATTGTCGTCTGACACAGGACTGCATGTGATTATTTGTCTCTTAATACCATACATACTGTATGGGATTAGTTGTCGTTTAGTAATCTGTCAAAAAATATTTTATAAGATGTTGCTCCGTATTGACGTTAAAAAGGACAAATCAACAAATAAACAATCACTCTTTCACGTTTGTAATATTAGTAAGGAAGTAGGAATAACTACCTATTTACACGCTTGATGATAAAATGATGCTTTTTGCCCCGGCTTTGCTCGTGGAAATGTTTGAAATGTGACAAGCGAGCTCTGATATTTTATTAAAATTCAACATTATACTAGATTTCGACTAATTTTAGGACTCTGAATTCGAATTTGATATCGATTTCGCAATTCAATATGACGACATCTGTCAATTTCGTAAAATTCGACATTATACCAGATTTCGACTAATTTTAGGGTTGTGAATTCGAATTTGACATCGATTTCAAAATCGAATATGACGACATCTGTCAATTTCTTTAAATTCGACATTATACTACATTTCGACTAATTTTAGGGTTCTGAATTCGAATTTGATATCGATTTTACAATTAAATGTAACGACATCTGTAAATTTCTTTAAATTCGACATTGTACTAGATCTCGACTAGTTTTAGGGTTCTGAATTCGAATTTGACATCGACTTCACAATTAAATATGACGACATCTGTCAACTTCTTAAAATTTGACGTTAATTTCAAAAGACATCTGTAATTTTTTTAAATTCGACATTATACTAAATTTCGACGAATTTTAAGGTTTCCTCTAACATTCATAACACATTAATATTGCACAAAATAGTGACTTTCTTTATAATAACAATAATTTCCATATAAATATGTGCTGCTCACATCAAAATTCCATAGTGAATGAATATTTTAAATTACCTGCATTTTATTCAAATCGTAAAAATATAAATCAAAACAAAATAAAATTCGCAACGTATGGGATTCGAATCGGCGACCTCAGCGTTTAGCAGCGCGGTGCCTCCCACCTAGCCACTTCGGCTTGAACTTGTTTAGTCGAAATTTGACATTGCATAGACATGTTAGTATTCACATTTTTAACCCATAACATAATATTCAAATAGTACTTTAATCCAAACATAAATGATGAACAAAATAAAAATATGTACAAATTTAGAAATTGTTAAAACTTAAATATCGTGAATATGTAGGTTGATTGGAGGGAAAATCTTTGTCAACTGTCGGTCTTGCAATTACATTCAGGTCTTGCTGTTGCAATACTATATTTTTATCTCCAATCGGTTCTCTTATTTGAAGCTTTCTGGTGAATCTAGGATCTACATTACCTTAAATTACAATACATTAAATTACATTACATTATTATTATAATATAACGTCAAGGTCAGGAACGTCATCGGTAGATTTAGAAAGAAGGGTAACATTTTCTTGAGTTTCTGCTAGTGACACATTGTTTAACCTGTAATAAAGTTTACAGTTATATGTAAAATTTCAAATTTTTTATAAACATTACACGACAAGTACAGGATGTAAAATAATAACTCCAAAAACAAGTGTGTTGTAAATCTATTAATTCTCAATTTTCGTACGAAGAAACTTACTCTGTCAATAAAAAATCTGACGTTTCAGTTGTTTCACACGTAGTATTTTCGTCCAACTGTTGTTTCTTCCTGATATAATAAAAAAATGTTTAATCACATACACTGTCTAGAACTCTAAAATTTGTCGAAATCTAGTATAATGTCGAATTTTAAGAAAATGACAGATGTAGATATATTTAATTTTGAAATCGATGTCAAATGCGAATTCAGAACCCTAAAATTAGTCCAAATCTAGTATAATGTCGAATTTTAAGAAATTTACAGATGTCGTCATATTGAATTTTGAAATCGATATCAAATTCGAATTCAGAACCCTAAAATTAGGCGAAATCTAGTATAATGTCGAATTTTAAGAAATTGACAGATGTCGTCATATTGAATTTTGAAATCGATATCAAATTCGAACTTAGAACCCTAAAATTTGTCGAAATCTAGTATAATGTCGAATTTTAAGAAATTGACAGATGTCGTGATATTGAATTTTGAAATCGATATCAAATTCTAATTCAGAACCCTAAAACTAGTCGAAATCTAGTATAATGTCGAATTTTAAGAAATTGACAGATGTCGTCATATCGAATTTTGAAATCGATATCAAATTCGAATTTAGAACCCTAAAATTAGTCGAAATCTAGTATAATGTCGAATTTTAAGAAATTGACAGATATCGTCATATTGAATTTTGAAATCGATATCAAATTCGAATTCAGAACCCTAAAATTAGTCGAAATCTAGTATATGTCGAATTTTAAGAAATTGACAGATGTCGTGATATTGAATTTTGAAATCGATATCAAATTCGAATTCAGAACCCTAAAATTAGTCGAAATCTAGTATAATGTCGAATTAAAAATTTTGGCTGACCAGCGGCGTTGCGGCGTTGTCCAACCATGTAGAAGAGGTTCTATAATTCTAGTTCTTTTACTTTTTTCACGTTTTGTGGAACAAGGGATTGACGTGATTTTTTGCACAGAAATAGTTGGAGATATAGATAATGACATAGGCTACTTTATATCCCAAAATTTCTTCGGGCTTGTCACTCTTTAAATATTTCCACGACGAAGCCGGGGCGAATAGCTAGTATATCGTAATTTTATCATCAAGCTTGGATAATAGGTAGGTATTGTAACTTCCTTACTAATATTACAAATGCGAAAGAGTGTTTGTTTGTTTTTTCAAATCAATACGGAGCAACGGATTGACTTGATTTTTTGCACAGAGATAGTTGGAGATATAAATAATGACATGGGCTACTTTATATCCCAAAAATTCTTCGGGCTTGCCACTCTTTAAATATTTCCACGGCGAAGCCGGGGCGAATAGCTAGTAGGAGGGTCTATTATGTAAAACCAATACGTATGTAACATTGTTTATCGTAATTTTATCATCAAGCTTGGATAAAGGGTAGGTATTTTAACTTCCTTACTAGGTAATGTTTCAAATGCAAAATAGTGTTTATTTGTCCTTTTTTTAATTAATCTACGGATTGACTTGATTTTAATGACATATCCCACAAATCCTTCGGGCTTGTCACTTTTCAAATACTTCCACGCGCGAAGCCGGGGCGAAAAGCTAGTCTATCATAAGTTTTCCATCAAGCGTGCGTGGATAAAATATTACAAACGCGAAAGAGTGTTTGTTTGTCCTTTTTATTCAAATCAATACGGAGCAACATGGGAGCAACGGATTGACGTGATATTTGCACAGAGATAATGACATGAGCTAATTTATATTTCGGAAGTCCTTGGGGCTGGCACATTTTAAATTTTTCTACGGGGGAAAAGCTAGTATATCATAATTTTATTTGCCTTGCAATGACTTCTGCAATATGTTTCCCGTACGCATTTTCTATGTAATACCTACCTACCTACTTTGCTGTTTATTAACTTATTTCCAATACTGGAGTTAATTATTTAATATAATTACGCTCACAAAAAGCAACGCTGACTCCTAGACTAAAGTATACAAATAGCAACTTCCTTATGAAAATATTGCCTAATCGCTACGGTAATGTCATTTATGAATAAAGTTTACCATTAATAAATTAAATTTGAGCCAAAAAATACACAAATAATACAAAAACTTCTGAGCGATCGAGTGGCCGCGACCGTCTAGCATCACGATTCAGCCGTCACTGCCGACAAGGCGAGTGTGAATAAAGAAGAGCTAAAGCGTTTCCGCTCAGAGTAGAAATCGTAAGCGCCATTTGACATAATCATTATTTTTTAAATAACTATACAATTTATTTGAATATGCAAATGACAATTATATGGGTAATTGAATATTACAAAAACAAATTAAATGTCATAGTACTAAAATCACTAGTACCGCCGTTTTCTTTTTTTGAAAACTTTCAGAGACCACATTTTGGGATTATTTTCTATCGAGCGAAAATTGTGTAATCGCGTTTTCAGAATGACAATTATATCAATTATATCCTGTAGAATAATATATATTTTTTTCAATCTTGGAAATTGTCTTGTTTTTGTTAAAACATTCTTTAAATAATCGTATATAGGTGTTATCTGCCCCTTAATTAACTCAACACTAGCATCAGTCGTTGAGCGACCCCGAGTAAAACCAAATTGTTTATTATGCAAGAGACTATTTTTATAAAAATGCTTTAATAATTGTAACAGCATAATTTTTTCGAAAATTTTACTAAAAGTAGGTAGTACTGAAATAGGTCTAAAGTTTGTGGGGTCAGAAGTACTACCTGATTTAAATAATGGCGTTATCTTACTATATTTCATTAAGTCAGGAAAAATACCATAGTCAATACAGCTATTAAATATCACCGCCAAATCAGGTGCAACGACGTCAATTAAAGATTTAAGGACGTGGACGGAAATTCCCCATAGGTCGTTTGTTTTTTTAACATTTAATAAATTAAATGCTTTGATAATATTCAGGGAACTAACATGCTCGAATTTAAAAACTACACCACATTCAGGTATATTCTCCTCCATTAATGCAACTGCGCAGAAAGCTGATGAGTTCAAGGACTTGGTTGTGGAGACTGGTATGTCAGTAAAAAAGGCTTCAAACGCTTCAGCTACTTCAAAATCGTTGTTTATAATTTTGTTTTGTATTTTTAGTTTAAACTCACTATTGCCTTGTTTTGAGCGGCCAGATTCCTCATTAATAATTTTCCATGTAGCTTTAATTTTATTACAACTATTTTTAATTTTAGAACTTAAATAGTTGGATTTTGCTTTATGACAGTCTTTTTTGAATTTCTTTGAATATTCCCTTACATGTTCCTTAAATTTCTCACAAGTATTGAATTTTTTCTCCTCATATAATTCGTACAACTCTCGTCTTCGTTTATGTAATTCAACAGAAGCCCATTCGCCAAATACTGAAATGTTTGTCGCTACAACTGACTTAGAAGTAAACACATTACTAAATTGAATTATAAATGATTGAAAGAATAAGTTATACATGTCATTGGGGTTCAAATTATAAGGGAGGAATGGTAATTCCTTAATCAAGAGATTTTTCATTAGTTCTAAACGGCCTATTGTTACTGGTACAAATGTAATTTCCTTTCTAATAACATTATTTTTATTAATCTCAAATTTTATTAATTGACCAAAGTGGTCCGAGTCCAGTTTACAAATTATACTTTTGTCAATTGGAATTATGTCCGTAAAAACATTGTCTATGCAAGTGGCGCTAGAAGCAGTTACCCTAGTAGGCTCCATAAATACATGAGTGAGATTGAAAGATTGAAACAAACTCAATAAATTTACACTGACTGAACATTTCTCTAAGATATTAATATTGAAGTCCCCACATACAATTAATTGTTTTCTTGAGCTTGACAATTTAAATAAAGCAGTTTCCATACTACTAACAAAAACATCAAATTTTGATAATGGTGGCCGGTATACACAAACAACAATAAACTGTTTCAATTCTATTGCAGCTATTTCTATTGTCCGTTCCACAGAAAGGTCCACAATGTCTTTACGGTTTTTAAATAGTAATTGTTTATTTATTATGATTAATGAGCCACCATGAATATAATTAACTCTGGCAAAGAAACTTCCGACCTTGTGGTTACTAAAGTTAAACATAAATTCATTACTTTTTAACCAGTGTTCAGTAACACATAGTATATCAATATTGTTGCTTTTTAAAAACATTTCTATTTCTAAATCTTTTCCTCTGATACACTGGATGTTCTGGTGAACCAGTTTAATACTATTCGTAAAATCACTACCTTTTCCTGGATTCAATTGTTTCTTACAATCATTATAAATTACATTATTATATATCAAGTCGCTAGAGGATGCCTCTGTTGTCATAACATTTAATTTAAATAATTATTAATTGGAACAGACTCGCAATTTGTAGTCTGAGTGTCAATAGACTGCTTTAAAAATAAAGCATCGTTGTTATTAGCCAAATTTTTGGCTGAAATATTAATAAAATAAAATAGCGACATAGCTATTTGTCTTTTGTAATAAGAGGATAGGCAATACTTTCCTCTGGTCAAATTTAAATGATTACTAGCATATTTGCTAGAGTCTATTACATGAAATTTATTATTGTATATACATAAATTAAACAATGTCAAATTAAGTTTATATCTAATGTCGTTTTCTGAACGTGGCGACTGATTGCAATATGGTAGAGTGAATATTAAGATTTTCTTCACATTCAAATTGTTTAAAGTGTCATAATATTTTATCAATAATTTCTTGTCCAAATTTGCACGGTGTCCAATAAATATCACCAAAGTGGTATGGATGTTGATCTTACTATCTACAATAATTTGTCTCATAATATAATCTAGATTACTATGAGGTAAGCAGTTATTGATTACTTCATGTCCTTTTGAATATGAGTTAAGTAGGGGGCCCATATTATATCCAATATGAAATAATTGAGACATATTTATTATTGATGTAAACATTTATATACCAAAATGAACTTAATAAAATACTGATTCTTATGCTAATAAAGTTTATTCAAAATGACCCTCGCGATTTTGAATACAAGCCTTCTACCTGCGCGGCCAGTCGTCTATCGCAGCACGAACGAGGTCCATGTCAATTTCGGCGGCTGCCTTAATCAAGGATACCTTGAGTGACTCCAAATCAGGATGACGCGTTGAGCTGGCCTTTTCCTCCAAGTGTTGCCATATCTTGTAATCTAACGGACTCAAATCTGGACTGGAGGAGGGCCAGTCTTCGCGCCGGATGAAGTCAATTTCACGCGCCGCCAGCCAGTCTTGAGTGCTTTTCGCTCTATGAGCGGGCGCAGAATCTTGTTGGAATACCCAGCGCCTGTTATTGAACATGGTATGAGAAACAGGTTCCACAAGGTTCGTGAGGACTGTATTTTGATACACAACTGCATTTGTTTTTACGCCTTTTCACAAAAATGTACCGCAGTTAAGCCCTAATAAGAGACTCCCAACCAAACCATGAGTGAGGATGGAAAATGGCCTCGTTGGACACGCGGATCATGGTTGCTCGCTTCTTCACTGCTGTGTGCGTACACCTTATCATTTTGTTTGTTGTAGCTCTCTTCCACATTAAACATTTTTTCATCCGAAAAAAAAATTTCCCGATGCTTGTTTCCCGCGTACCGCTTCAACAAAGCGCGACATCTCTTCAACCTCAGGTCTATTAAACGAGCTTTCAAACGATGTCCTGTTTTTCTTCGATATGCCCGAAGCCCTACGTCTTCATTTAACACCCTTTTCACCAAGGTTCTGCTTAAACCCATCTGAAGGGCCTAAAGTTTTTGCTTACGTATGGGATTTCTTTGAGTTCGCGCCTTCACCGCTTTTATTACTGCTGGGATCCTAATAGAGCGAGGGCGACCACTTCTTGACCTGTCATCTACACTAGAGTCTTCATTGTATCGTTTGATGGTACGATAAACGAATCTTTTGGTTATATTCAAATTTTTTCAATATGTCAAAAATCTGATTGGCGCGTAACCGCAACGATGCAACGCAATAACCTCAACACGGTCTTTACATATTTAAAAATGAGTAAAATTCTAAAAAGTATACATTTTTATATTCATGAAAAATTCTAAATTCGATTTCAATAAACATTTTTGTGACCAGCATTTTAAATTCAAAAGTTTTTATTGTGTGACAGAACTTATGACCAGACTATGTATTATGTAAAACAGAACTGGACACTCGTTAGCCAAACGGTTCCGGCGTCAAATAATACAAATACAATCGGCTGAAAGAGGGAGACTTGGTCTTCCACTGGGCACCCTGGGACCGTAACACGGTTTTGGAAGCTATAAGACAATCCGTGAAGAAAGAAGAAACATGGGACTGCTGACAGAAGTGAAAACTTAAAACTATGAATAACAGTGGTTTTTAATTTATAAACGCTATCTAAATAAAGAAGTGTTAAATTTTCAAAATTCGTTTCGACTCGAAGGCCAAAACGAGTCCACACCAATGACACCCAAGGAATATCCGGCCCGAAAATTCGAGTCAGAATGAACGATGTTTAAAAATACAAATTATTAATTCCAGTATCACCCGCCGTTGAGGAAACTCTCAAAAACTGCGTTTACTGGATCTGTAACTGGTCTAGGAGATATTACCCACCATGTAAGTAAGGCAAAGTAACTAATAATTATCAATACTAGGTATTCTGTATATATAATTACTGGCCAAGAGCGAGTTGAACTCACATGGAGAGGATTCCGTACCATCCCATTTTCCATGAGAACTTTTGGTTTTCCTGTAATTTTAGTAAATTTTCATATTATGGATTTTAAAATTATATCTATGTAAATAATATATAAAATGTTGCTGACTGACTGACAAATGACAATCAACGCATAGTCTAAACCACTGAAGATATAAATATGAAAATTGGAAGGTAGGTATACCTATTCCTTATTGATATGGGATGTAAACATTATATTATTTCTAATATAACGCGTACGAAGTCACGGGCAACTGCTAGTAATAAATATATTTCTTATAACGAGCCCTTTCATTTGATATGTCACATGATGAGCTTGAAAATATTTTTACTTTTTCCTTTTTTTTTCCAAAATCTAAATTCTATCATTTACGCTATACGTCTGTGATGTGGTAATCAAAGTCTACAAAATATGTACATACCAAACTTTTTTAGTCTAGTAGGTAGATCCTATAAAAGGAATCGCGAATGAAAATTGCGAAATCGGTCCAGCCAATAAACAGCATTTATATTTTATTTATTCTTTTCATCGCAGAAATCCTTCGGAATAAATTCTTATGTCAAATTTAAAAAAATCCACGAGCGAATCCGGGGCGGAAATCTAGTAATTAAATAAATGTAGAAGGGATATTCTTGTTATTTTCAAAATATATTGTTTGCCCTTTTTTCACGCCAAAACGGCTATGGGGTTCCGATGCACGTACGCTTTTTAAACATCATAAAAGTATCTGGTGATCGAAGAGCTGGTACGTACCTAGAACAACGAATCAGCTTTGCGATACAAAAAGGGAATGCAGGTATAGTGTTATTGGGGATCCTGCTGCAGGACAGGGATCTTGAGAGGGTTTTTATTTGTAAGTAGATTTTAAATATAAATTTACATTTTTTAAATTAATTGTTGTTGTCTCTTTTTTGCAGGTATTTATTTGCAAACCGATTAATAAACAGGCGGGGATATACAAAGCTATATGCGTTGGAAGCATTATTAGAATCGACAGGGTGCTTACATCAGCGCACTGCTTTTACACGAATAGAAAACGGTAAATACTGAATACTGGCACATTAGTCTCAGGTCCCGGAAAATGACATAATCCTCTTTCGGCATAACTGTCACGTTTAAAAATTCCCAAGGGCTAAGTCGGGGGAAAGCTGGTGGACCTATTATATACTTGTCACTTCGTAGTTAGTAAATGTTTTAAAAATTTTTTTTTTTGTAATAAGTGCGAATCACGAGAAGTGAACTATAGAAGTAGGAAGTGAGCGTTCCCACGTAACCACACATATGCGCTGCAGCATGTAGGTATACATGATTTCCGAAAATCTTCAGAACTGCCCCTGAAACATAGCCCAAAAAATAAAACTAATACATTTTGTGCTATATATATATTTCAGTGCAAAAATGATAATCGTACACATAATTTGTCTAAAGATACCATAATAATACATGTATAAGAAAATTTCAGACTCAATTTACACTGTCTAGCGACCCCGCCCCCGGCTTCGCACGGGTAGATACAATTAATTTTTGCAAAATTTTTGTATATTATAGCCTTCCTAGATAATCCATTTCTATTGGTGAAAACGTATAAACTGAACAAATACAAACTCAGCACGGCGTGGGACTTTAATTTCATACTATTATGTATGTAGTGATTTGTACGCAAATTTCCATATCTCTCAACGTCAATACATTCTGACATATATACATAAAAAATGGCATTGGCAGTCATGGGGACTGCCGACAGAACTAAAAACTTAAAACTATGTATAATAGTGGTTTTGAATTTATAAGTAAGTATATAACGCCATCTAGAGCACGCCTAAAAAAGTTTTCACTTAAAAAACTCAGCCGGACCGAAAATTGCCGTCCGGAAATGCGCAGTCAAAAATGCGTCCGGCCCGAGAATGTCCGAGTACGAATTCGTATTCCACGTATAGTAGGCCTAGAACCAATAAGATTTCCTCCTACCAAAAATAGCTCAACGCGCCTAAAGAAGTTTTCACTTCAAATTTTATGACAGTGCAAACTATATAAAGTAAGGAATAGATTCTTTAACTAGACTAGTTTTTTCAATATTGTCATTACAATATAAAAATTTGGTGACATCGGTTTTCATATAAATTGTTTTTTCAATATTGTCATTACAATATAAAAATTTGGTGACATCGGTTTTCATATAAATTGTTTTTTCAATATTGTCATTACAATATAAAAATTTGGTGACATCGGTTTTCATATAAATTGTTTTTTCAATATTGTCATTACAATATAAAAATTTGGTGACATCGGTTTTCATATAAATTGTTTTTTCAATATTGTCATTACAATATAAAAATTTGGTGACATCGGTTTTCATATAAATTGTTTTTTCAATATTGTCATTACAATATAAAAATTTGGTGACATCGGTTTTCATATAAATTGACTATCATGCCACTTCTAAGTACCTACCTAATAGTCTGATATATTGTGTTTTGTAGATGTTTTTATATTATAAGCTAATATGATTCACCTGTGTATTTTGTACCTATACTTTTTATATGTAATACCTGTGAAGTTTCTTGCCACTTCTTCTCCACAGGTCATATTTCCGAAGTGGTGGTTAGTATATTTGATCGTTTAAAGAGTGTAGTATTCTTCCGAATTTTGAATAAAAACATTTGATTTTGATTTTACCTACTCTTCTTTTTATTGTTCTGTGGTTGATACTACATATTTGCTGATTTCAGTGAGAGATATACGAGGCACAATTTGCGAGTGGTTGGCGGAACATTGACCACAATAAATACGATACCAGAAGATGATTCCACCAGTCCGGAACAGTGGAGGAAAATTGCACATATTTATTCGCAAAAGTTTTACCGATTCCCTCACTACAATTTGGCAATTTTGGTAAGTGTTCTAAATACTGATATTTTTTGAGGATGTCTTGAGTGGCCTCCACATCCCTCGATTTTTTGTGTGAAGTATTTTTATATATAGGTATATCTACGGACACGAAAATGTATACAGGTTTGCATAATTATAAAATCAAGGCACTAATGATTTTTTTATACATACATAATATATACAATTTCAGACTGGTAGTACTTTAACGATTAGTGTCCGCATTTTCCACTGAATTTTTGAACGTGAGTCGTGAGTTCAAGTTGCAATATTCGGTGCTCAACTTTGACACATTGTATTGTCGTTGGTTTTCCTTGTTGTTATTTTTTAAAATCAAAACAATTCATTTTCAAACAAACGTTAAAAACAAATTGAAATAATTTGAAATTATTTGTACTTGTTTTGTAGTTTATCCTGTGCTTGGCAATCCTTTGTTTGCTATTTGTGGATGAAGTTTTCTGTGTTATCTTCACAGTTATACAATAAACTTGTGATATTTTGCAGTTTTTACTATATAAAATGAAATATTTTTTGGATCAACTTGACAATACGTCTGACATCATCTATAACCGGAACCGGATCCAAAGTTATATCCAAAAATAACAGTTTATTTTGAATTCTGACGGATAACCCTATTATTTGCATGGACGTAAAAAAGTAGAGGACGGATCGCCGCTAAGACAAAAGTGAAGCACCAAGCGTGCATGTGTGTTACCGATTTTATTTATCTCTAATATATCTTTAAATTGTAGAATAAGTGGTAAATTACTAACTTACCTATGAAATGTTATTCCTTGAGATTTTTTATGAGTAATGGAGTTGTTTTTGCATAATTTTACTACACAAGACGGCATTGTTTTTTATTTTCTTATTGGCGGCTGATCAGCATAACCGAATGAGAATGTGTGCGTGAGGCTCGTATTTACAATGAAACTGGCATAACTTGGGTGCTTCACTTTTGTCTTAGCGGCGATCCGTCCTCTCCTTTTTTACGTCCATGATTATTTGTATAAAAATTTTAACCTGACCACCTAACAGTCTGAAATTTTATATGAAGCATGCTCCTCACCTATTTTTCGTTTGGTCAAAGAAGCAGACGGTTACCGTACCATTCGAAAACCAACTCTACTTCAAAATGGTCTAGAGCACCCTAGATTCCCTTTTGCAAATTTACAAATGTGATGAGCAAACGGAACTGACTATATCAAATTTCATAAAAATCGGTTCAGTTGTTTAGCTGTGAAAACGTGACAGACAGACAGAGTTACTTCTGCATTTATAATATTAGATGGATTAAAAAAAACAGAAGGTATTCTAAGTATTTACAACAAAAGCCGGATGTTATTTCGAATATTTATCTACATAATTATATAATAAAATAGACACTATAGATTTTCTGGTCACCAGTATAATAAAGATTTGTTTTCAGTTGACGAATAAACCATGGCATTTCAATGATAACGTGAATATGATACACTTTGCGTCAGTAGATCAAGACTTTGACGGTTATTGTCATGGCGTTGCTGTGAAAGCTACAAAGGTAGAGTTTAATATCTATCTATTAGATAGCTTTTATACTCATAATAAAGTTGAAGAGGTTGTGTGAACGCGCTAATCTCTGGAACTACAAGTCGGATTTGAAAATATATTTTTGCATTTGATAACCAATTCTTGAGGAGGGTTATAGGCTACGCTAACATCACGCTACGACTTAAAGGAGCGGAGCAGTAAGTATTAACGCGGGTACAGCTAGTAACTTTATATTTAGATATATATGATGCATCCTAATCCTAATTAATATTACAAATGCAAAAGCGTGTTTGTTTATTTGTTTGTCTTTCTTTCAAGTTAAAACGGAGCAACATATAGATATTGTTACGAGCTAGGGTTCGAAGAGATTTAAAATACCGATTAAATAAACAAACTTTACTTTAACACCACAAAAATACAGTTAAATAAATGAACACTATAGAATAACACTTATTCGCACTAAATTCCACTTCACTGTTTCGCTTTGATCGCTCTGATTCGCACTGTGTTCGCTTTGATCGCTCTTATTCGCACTGTGTTCGCTTTGATCGCTCTTATTCGCACTGTGTTCCTTGCGGCAATGATCCTCTGTTTATATTGCCCACCGAACATTCGAGAAACGCCGAGATTGTTGTACAAAGTTGTAGACGCGGCTCGATGCGACTCGGCGCCAAATACCTACACACAGACCGCGCCCGATTTTGGTACCTATGGCTAGGCACATACGGTCCATTTTCGTTTGTACTTGATTCTCTCTGGATGTTTCTAGAGACGTCTATCGACCTTGATGTGTTTAGGTATTTATTTGTGCGATTTAAGTACCTATTCGTTACACTGCCCCCCGCTTAGACTTGCTCGTCCCGAGCAATATTCGAGCCTTTGTAAGGAGCCAGTCGATCAATATGGACAACCTTTAACTGTCCACGCGGGCATCGTTGGATCCGATAGGTCACGTCATTGATCCTCGTGATGACCTTATACGGGCCTTCCCAGCGGTTCTGCAGCTTGGGAGATTTGCCTTTTCGGCGTTTCGGGTTGTGCAGCCACACCAACGATCCCTCGTCAAAACCGTTACTATTGAAGTTCCTATCGTACCTGGTCTTCATCTTTGTACTGGCCACAAGACTGCTCTGACGAATCTGGTCATGTATGTCGCACATCTTGTTTTTCAGGTTCGATACGTAGTCACTTACAGGTTGCGGCGCATCCGGAGGTCCGCCGGTCAGGAGATCAACTGGTAGTCGGAGTTCTCTCCCAAAGTTGGCATAAGCAGGAGTCACCTTTATGCTTTCATGCTCTGCGGATCGATATGAGAGCAAGAACAAGGGAATATATCGGTCCCAGTCCCTCTGGTGATCCTCAACCAGTTTCGCCAAATGAGTCTCCAAAGTGCGGTTGAACCTTTCAACCATTCCGTCGGACTGTGGATGATACGCCGTAGTCCTCGTTTTATTTATTCCCAGGAGACGGCATACTTCCTGGAACAACTGCGACTCAAAGTTACGCCCTTGATCAGAATGTATCTCCATTGGTAGCCCGAACCTGCAGAATACTTCGTTGACCAACTTAGTCGCCACTGTTGTCGCTTCCTGGTTGGGAATTGCGAAGACCTCCGGCCACTTCGTGAAGTAGTCCATCACGACCATGAAGTACTTGTTCCCGTCTTCAGTGACCGGGAACGGTCCAGCAACGTCCACCGCAATTCGTTCCCATGGAGCGCCAACATTGTACAGCTGCATACGTCCCCTCGTACGTGTCGTAGGTCCTTTCACGGCCGCACATACTGTGCACTTACGACACCAATCCTCGACATCTTGCCGGCAATGAACCCAATAAAATCGTTTCCTGATTTTCGCCAGGGTTCGATTCATGCCCAGATGTCCTCCCGAGGATCCATCGTGCACGGACTCAAGCACTGCGCGCACCTTTGACCTAGGCACGACCAGCTGCATCAGTGTCTCCTGTCCACTTGGCGACTCCCACTTGCGGTACAGCAACCCGTTGTGCAGCACTAGACTTTCCCACTGAGCCCAGTAGCTTTTCGTGGTGGAACTCATGGCGGATACAACATTCCAGCCGGGCCTTGGAACATTCTGCGTCTTCCATTCCATTATCGGCGCCAAGTTGTTATCCTTGAGTTGCTCGTCTCTCGTCCTCTCGTTCGCCCATTCGTCACTAAGGTTGTTAGTCGTAATCACTTTGATGACAGAATCACCGATTTCACGCCTCGAGCAGTGTTTACAATCTTCAGGGCACGGCCTGCGTGACAGTGCGTCAGCGTTGCCATGCATCCGTCCTCGTCGATGTTCGATCGTGAAATCGAATTCTTGTAACTGCTCGATCCACCGAGCGACTTGTCCTTCAGGATCCTTGAATTGAAGTAACCATTTCAACGCCGCATGGTCTGTCCGTAGCTTGAACTTCCTTCCGATGAGATACTTGTTGAAGTGTCGTAACGTCTTCACTACGGCCAGAAGTTCGCGTCTGGTTACACAGTAGTTCCTTTCTGGTTTTGACAGAGCCTTGCTGAAATACGCTATCACAACTTCCTTGTCCCCCTTCCGTTGTGACAGCACACCTCCAATGGCGATGTTGCTTGCGTCTGTGTCCACAACAAACTCGCCGACTTGGTCCGGGTAGCCCAATACAGGTGTTTCACACAGTCGTTGTTTCAGTTCCTGGAACGACTTCTCACAGTCCTCAGTCCACTGAAACGAACGCTTGTCCTCCGTCAGTCGATGTAGGGGCTTGGCTACTCCCGCGAAGTCGTATACGAAGCGGCGGTAGTATGAGCACAGACCAAGAAACGCCCGAACATCTGTTTTGTTCCGTGGGGTGGGCCATTCTCGTACAGCTACTGTCTTTACAGGGTCGGTTTCTACGCCATCCTTTGTAATTACATGCCCGAGGTAATTTACACGTTTCTTGAAGAAGCTACACTTCTTGGCATGCAATTTCAGGTTCGCGAGCTTCAACTTGGCAAACACTCTTTCTAAATTCCCCAGGTGCTCGTTGAAGTCGCGTCCCATGATGATGACGTCATCCAGGTAGACTAGGCAAGCTTTTCCAACGAGATCCGCAAGCACAACTTCCATCAGCCTTTCGAACGTAGCGGGAGCATTGCATAACCCGAAAGGCATGACGTTGAACTGCCACAGTCCATTTCCGGTCGAGAAAGCAGTCTTTTCCTTGTCCTTGGGATCGATCTCCACTTGCCAGTATCCACTCTTCAAATCCAGTGTTGAGAACCACTGGTTCCCACTCAATTTGTCCAAGGTGTCGTCAATCCGGGGTAGAGGGTAGCTGTCCTTTCTGGTTACGTCGTTCAGTCGACGATAATCCACACAGAAGCGAGTGCTGCCATCCTTCTTCTTAACTAGCACAACCGGAGAACACCATGGGCTCAAAGAAGGTTCGATGACATTAGCCTTCTTCATGTCTTCCAGCATGCACTGTACTTCTGCTTCTCTTCCTACCGGGATTCGTCGAGCACGTTGACGTATAGGTAACTCGTTGCCTGTGTTGATGGTGTGTTTCACCAATGACGTCCTGCCGAGATGCCCATCTCTGTCACTAAAGATGTCAATGTAACGAGTGAGCATCTCCTTCGCTCGTTTGTACTCGGAGATTGACAAGTCCTTCTTCGAAATGTCGACGAGTTCCAAGGGGTTTGCACTGTTATTTTTCATCGCCGACAGCTTCCCCTGGGTGCAGCTCCGCATCCAATTCGCCTCGTCGCACTTCGCCACGACTTGATCCTTATTGAGAGTGACAGGAGCGCCATTGAAGTTGGTCACCCTTACTACAGCTCGTCCACTCTGGCTGTTTACTAAAGTTGGAGTGAGTAACCAGCCTTTATGTTTAGAACGTTCCAGGTGGTCGATGATAGAGCACCTCGTATTGGAGGGGTCCCCATTAGTTGGTAACTCCACATCGACAAGCGTCTCCGAATATGGGTTCAGCTTGACGCCCTTGGCACAACGCACATAGCCAGCATAACCGCCTTTCAAAAATACCTGTTCCTGGCCGCACTGCAGTACACCGTTGCGCAAGTCGATGCCAAACTGGAACCGCTTCATAAAGTCGAGTCCGAGAATGCAGTCGTCTATAATGTCGGCCACGATGACGGTGTGTGGATACTCCCCGTCACCCACCTTGAGTGTCACCGGCAGCTCGTCGTATGCGGGTATTGGCTGACCGGTTGCCGTGAAGAGTTTCAGATGGGAAGATGGACCTCTGGTTCTGCTCGTAGATCGTCCCAACAACTGAGGTCTCACAACCGTACGCGTTGCTCCTGTGTCGATCGTCATCTCACATGGCGTCCCGTTGACCTCGCCGGCGATCACCAGACTGTTCCCGTCGAAAACTTGTCGGATGGTAACTTTTGTAGCTGTTCTCCGAAGCTCGGTAGTTACGGCACGGACATCAGCTCCGACGTCCTGTTTCGGCACTCGTTGATCCGTGCCTTGTCGCTTAAGCGCCGGGCAGCTAGCTTTAAGGTGCCCCGGCTTGTGGCAGTAGAAGCAGCGGGGTAAGTAGCTACGCCTCTCTGCTACAGGTGTCGTTGTTGGAGTAGCCTCCTCCGCCACTTGTCGCAATCGCTGAGAACGAGGCTCCTGTCTCACGGCTTCCACCTCTAGAGCATGGGCGAGTGCATCTTTCAGGGCGGTGTGGTGGCCCAGTCGAACTGCAGCTCTGACTTCCATGCTGCGGATGCCGTCGATGAATGCTTGAACGAGGTTCGCAGCAATGAACTCTTGTCCGGCAGATGGGTACGCCTTCCTCACGATCTTCTCGATCTCCAGAGCCCATTGTTGCAGATTCTCACCAGCATGTTGCGTCCTGTCCCTCAGCTGCGCTCGGTAGACGTGCTCCAGGTGTTTGTCGCCGTACCTGGAGTCCATTGCCTCGATCAGGTTCCCGTACGTGGTGCAGCTGTCTGGAGAGGCTTCCAAAACAGACAGTGCGCGGCCTCTTAAAGCCACTGTCAAGGCGGTCAGAGATTGCTCGTCTGTCCAGCCGTTGGCAGAGGCGACCGTTTGGAACTGCAATTTGTACGCTGTCCAGGACGTAGTCCCGTCGTACGGCGGCACCTTGACTCGAGGGCCGGAGACGATGGCGCCTCCAGAAACAGGAGCGGTCAGCTTCAGTTTCCTCACTTCATTCTGAAGCCTCTCGCATTGGCTGTCAAGTCGTGCCTCCAACTCTCCGTAGCGGTCGTTAAGTCTTGCATCCTGTTCTCCGCTCATCCTTGCCTGTATTTCCTTATGGAGATCCTTATAGTGCTGTTGGAGGTCTTCGATTCTCTCCTCGTGCATGTCTGTAACCCTCTGTAGCTGCTTCACCTCCATAGTCACCTTTCCCAGTGATTCTGAAAGCAGCTCCTTTAGGCTAGCAGACTGCTCCTCTTGACGTCGGGCCTGCTCCTCCAATAGCTGCCGAGTCTGCTCCTCCTGACGCCTGGCCTGCTCCTCCTGACGCCTTGCCTGCTCCTCCTGACGCCTTGCCTGCTCCTCCTGACGCCTTGCCTGCTCCTCCAATAGGTGCCGAGTCTGCTCCTCCTGACGCCTGGCCTGCTCCTCCAATAGCTGCCGAGTCTGCTCCTCCTGACGCCTGACCTCCTCCTCCTGTCGTCGGGCCTGCTGCTCCTGACGTCGGGCCTGCTCCTCCTGACGTCGGGTCTGCTCCTCCATCAGCCAAATCAGCATTCCCATGTCGGTTGCCTGGGGAGCACCCGCAGAACCCGCAGCACCCGAATCGACTCCAGCAGCAGCTCCAGCACCACCAGCAGCAGTCCCAGCAGCACCAGCAGCGGCTCCAGCAGCAGCCTCGTCGACCTCCTCGCCGTGATGTCCAGCAGTAGTTTGTCGTGTTTTGGGTCGCCGTGATGACGACGAGTCACGCGGTGTAATCGGCATTTTTGAATCCCACACTCCTGACACCAATTTGTTACGAGCTAGGGTTCGAAGAGATTTTTAAAATACCGATTAAATAGACAAACTTTACTTTAACACCACAAAAATACAGTTAAATAAATGAACACTATAGAATAACACTTATTCGCACTAAATTCCACTTCACTGTTTCGCTTTGATCGCTCTGATTCGCACTGTGTTCGCTTTGATCGCTCTTATTCGCACTGTGTTCGCTTTGATCGCTCTTATTCGCACTGTGTTCCTTGCGGCAATGATCCTCTGTTTATATTGCCCACCGAACATTCGAGAAACGCCGAGATTGTTGTACAAAGTTGTAGACGCGGCTCGATGCGACTCGGCGCCAAATACCTACACACAGACCGCGCCCGATTTTGGTACCTATGGCTAGGCACATACGGTCCATTTTCGTTTGTACTTGATTCTCTCTGGATGTTTCTAGAGACGTCTATCGACCTTGATGTGTTTAGGTATTTATTTGTGCGATTTAAGTACCTATTCGTTACAATATGATATTTGCTCAGAGCTGAAGCAAAGCTGAAGGGCCGGAGAATGGCGTCTCATCCTTCAAATTTAATTATTCACTAACATCTTTTCTACCCCCATGTAATGATGGCTCTCTCTTGATTATTTTTATTTTCTTCACGGGTATTCTCTTTCGTGTTATCGCTAGCAGGAAACCCAGCGGAAGATCCAAATCTCCCTCTTTTAGCCGATGGTATTTGTGAGGCTATACCTACTAGTGGCCAGTTCTGTTGACGTATATTTAGATGGAAAAGCATCTAAGTGTGGTTTGTAGATTTTAATTATAAAAAAACCCATTGGTACATGACGTATTTATCCACTCGGGCACCGACGCACACAAAACTTGTCCTTTCACGTCAAAACAGAGCATCGTGATATTTTGCTCAGATACAGCTGGATTGCCGGAGAGTGATGTAGGCTATATTTTATTCTTATTTAATAAATGTAATATTTCAAAAACATATTTTCTACCTCCATACTATGCTGGCTCTCTCTCGGAAACGGCTCTAACGATTTGTATGAAATTTTAGATAGAGACAATCGAATGTCATTTGCTATGATTTTATACATGCTCGGCAATTATGTCATTGTCTTCAATAAATATTTTTTTATACAATAAATAAAATAAGGATATTTTTTTAATTTTAAAATTTATTTATACATATAGGTGTCTTCCTTGGGGATAAAGATTTTAATTCAATATTTTTTTGTCTCTTTTACATATTTTGCAGGCTTGGGGGCGTGTTAAATATTTACATAGTGAACAACTACATTTAGTTCCTCGAGATAGATGTGAAAAGCTCTTTATAAAGAACATGTGGCAATATTTGTGCACCTCTTATGACACAGATATAGCTTTAGGATCCCAGGTAAATATCAATTAACAACATATTGTTCATGGTGTAGATTACATTTGTGGAAGAAATTGCGTTACTTGCCAGACCATGTGTGAAACGAGTGGAAACGAATGAATTGCGTCCTATTCAAAATCCGTTTGGGAATTAATTTCTGAAAAGTTTAGGTAGGTATTTATTAAAAAAATAATCTTCGAAAACTTTACTAAAATTGGAAAGAATGAGGTTTAGATTTGCTAAGCCATATTTAAAAAAAGTAATTTCAAGTAAATACACGTTTTTTTTAAATTTCTTTGGCAGATTCTTCATTTTAGGATTTTCTACATCCGATGAAAAAATGGAACGCTTACAGGATCACTCTTGTGTCAGTCTTTCTGTACGTGTTACAGCTTAATTCCTCCGAATCTACTGGACGAAAACAATTTTGTTTGTTAAATGTAAATAATCGAATTTCGATTTTGGGAGTAAAATTTCAAGTGCATCATGCGACATATCAAATGAAAGGACTCGTCATAAAAAAGCATTTTTTTTATAATTTTAGAATGTATAGTTTAGATTATACTAAAGAAAATATACGAAAATTGAGCGCCCCTCCCCCTCCCTCCCATCTCCGAAATCACTGAGGCTAATATTTTGAAAAAGAAGGAATATAGAGCCTCTCTTATAGTTTACAGGAAAGCCTAAACGAAAATCCTTGGTACGGAACCCTCAGCGCGACAGTCAATTGTCTTGAAGTAAAATTGTAAATTGTGCAAGAAAACTTGGCGGTGATTGAAGGAAAATCCACCAATAGAATTGCAAGATATTTTTCCAGCTTCATCGACCAGTTTTGATGGAAAATCAGCCATATTAAGACGCATTAAAATCTCCAATAAATTGTATATAAAACGGTACTAAACTCATTAGCTAAAACTAATATGACTACCCACATTGCATAAAAATATTTTTTCTGGCAATAAATAGTTTTTTGTTCAACAAGTGAGCAAAGTTATTTTTTGTTGCAAGTGCAGTCATCACTTCACGAACTATTCACGAACTAGTGAAGTAGTCTATATACTACTGAGCGCAGTCAGTGATTTAAAGGCACGAGACATAAAAAATGTTGCTCTCGTGTAAAACATACAATTTTTCACCTCTAATAGCGAGAAAAGTATTATAGGTTATATGTAAGAAAAACAATAAAAATAAGACAAAGACAAAGTAAACAATCAATACAATTCCTACCACAAAAATAGCTCAAACGACCAAATGCTAAAAAAAAATTCTCGCCATTTTGTTTTATAAGTTTATTTTTAATTTAGATGTTGCGTTCAGAAATTGCTCTGCTTGGCATTTTTATGAAAACCAAACAATATATTTTTAAATATGTTTAAAAAATGTTTACTAGTACCCATTTATTTTAAATATTACGTCATTAAAAAGGCAATAGTACAATTTATTTATAAACTTAAATTTCAACAAATACAGAATTTGGTGCATATGAGTTAAATTGCTAGACCAAAATGAGTTTCTGAAAGAACCATCGCTTAGTTTTTTATTTAGCGCCGAGTAATCAAAATTCGAAATTTGAATCACTTTTACTCGGCGACTTTTTACGCACCAAAAGTGCCCTTTTCGTGCTGGAGAAATGAAAATATATTTATATCATTCCTCCTCTAAAAAGCTTATTTTATTTACTGTTTTCAGTGTATAAAAAGCACTTTTAATCACTATTTTGGTGTTTGAATTTAGAACACACCAATATATTCGACCTCCACAACCTCCTTGCGCAAAAAATACTCGATATAAACTCCTTGTGCAAATAACTCCTCGAAATTTGATTGGTCGACATTTTCGACAAGAAGTTTAGCATTAGAATAAAAACTGTTTTGTATTATTTGCTGTCATTAGTAAATATACGCTATTTTGAATACCTACTGTAAGTTGTACGAACACAAAGTTTAGTGTTACTTAATAATAAATCGATTGAAAATGTATTCAAGTGATGAAGAAGATGTGTTAGGTACCTTCTTTTTTCTTCATTAAATGTCTATTTTCGCTTAAATCTTTATTTTTCTCGTAGTCATGGTATAAAGTATAGTATGCAACTCTTGAATAAAACGGATTTATATCAAAATTCTAACACTTAAGACGCTGAATAGAGCCAATGATCTTGAGAGATGGCACCGCCCCCACGCGGGTACACATACACACCAAACGACGTGGCTGCCACTAATAATATAGCATCAGGATGCAGCCGGTACTGTCGGTACACGAGCGCTTACGCACACACGCGTGCAGTGCGTACATAAAATCTCGAAAATGAGAATAAAGGAACTTGCTGAAAATTTGATTAAAAAATAGAACAGTATTACGATAGTATATTGCTAGATAAAAAATCTGTCAAAAAATCAGAATCATTGCATGCATTTTAGTACTGTTTCTAGACAGTATAATATTTTTTTAGAGGTACATTCGTGATTTTTTTCTATCGAATCAATATAGTTGTATTATGTGTTGAACACAGTATCTTAATAACGCACAACCTCAAGAATATCATATATTTTTTTGATTATGGTCACTGCAGTGGATTATGTACTTTTACGCATCCTAAATCTCGCATTTAGCTCTATACATCCTCTTAAATGAACGGTCGTGAATCAGTCGTTAGAATAATTCGCTTGCTCGTGATTCATCTATGGCCCTCGCTTTAAATCCGTCCTTTATTCACTAATAGCAAATTATATACTATTTTCTCTAAATTTATAGGAAATCAATCGAAGTTCTGACAAAATGATCTACAAGAGTTTTAATTTTGATACATTTACCTACGTCATTGTCGTATGAGTATCGGTTGTGGACTTACAGCTTGCGGTGTCTGGCATCAATTCTAATATATGAGATAGTACATACAATTGGGACCTTGATAATAATTTTGATTTTAGCACACATGTTCCTTAGGACCTTACAAATCCTCAAAAGTCCCTACCCATAAAGTATCGGCTTCTCCCCTCCCCCCTTAAATATGTCTATGATGGCGGCATTTCTATACAAAAACTGTCAGAGCTAAGAAAAAATTGTCAATGATCTCCAATAAATTGAGTATAAATGGTACTTACCTTATCTCGATAGGATTTATAATTTCCGAAATATAACGACCACATTGTCTTATTCTAACCTATGCAATATGGCGCTCTAATTATACTGTTAATACCTCCTAAAAGTTATAGGTCCAAGTTCAATGCTCGCCTCGTGAAAACCGAATCAAAATCCGTTCAGAGGTTTTTAGTAAAAATATCACAAACGGACAGACAGACAGGCTTTGTTTTATAATATGTAGTGATAGTGAGAACTTTTGAGATAATTACAATGCCAGGGTTCTTTGGTTCAATACTTTAACATATTTATATTACAGGATTCCGAAGGTGGAGGATTAGTTTGCGTGGAAACTGGTGATCCTAAAGAAAAGAACAATTCTGGAATACTCGTAGCCATACATTCTGTTATGAATAAGCGTTTTCCAACGATTCATACAAAAGTCAGCGTCTTTCATGATTGGATAACTGATGCAGCTTCCATAAAGATACCATGGAAATCACTTTATGTGGTTGTTTATGGGGCTCTATTGATTTTTAATAAATTATTTTATTGCTTGTAAACGCTTTTATTTTTGTACCGGGGTTTAATCGATGTTAAGCGAATTATTTATTCTTATTTATTATATCTTTTGCTGATATTGGTTTCTTATAGAGTGAATAGGGTAGATGACAGGGTAAACAAAATATTATTCTATTTAGTCCGTCATTTAGATTATCAAAAAATATTGGACACGTATTTTTTCTTTTGTCAATCAAACAAAAAATGACAGAGATAAAGCGCGCCAAAGTTTGGGAGTGGGGGCTGGTGACGTCACGCCTTGCTAAAAATTGTACCACGGCGTGACGTCACGCGGAACTTTAGCGGGCTATATCTTCATAATTTTTTGTTTAATTGAGAAAAGAAAAAGTACGTGTCCAATATTTTCTGATAATCTAACTGACGGACTAATTAGATTTTTTTAGTCATCATGCCTATTCTATAAAAATAATACAATAACATAGGTTCGATGACCGTGAACACATGCAAGAGATAATTCTTACATTACAGTCAGCTCATGATGCGGTATTTACGTTTTTTGGCAACGACACTACCAGCCACACTACTAGTAGTGTTGTTTACAATAAACGACACTACCAAGCCTATTTTGTATAAAATTGTACAGACAACACAGCAAAGTACAGAAATATAACTCTTTATTTTTTTTTTGTAAACTAAATCAATTCCAACATAACGGTACATTTTGGTCTCCATGATCAACCTCTTTTACGGAAACTGTTTTTTTACTTATGCAGTTTCAAAATGTGAAAGATCAAATGACACTGATGAGTCGTTCTGACATCTGATGGATAAATTATTATTGTAAGACTACTTCTTACATTCCGTTTTAATAAGTCTAGCTTTGAGAAAATTATAGTAGATTACTGGGGTCAGAAAGTGACTTATAATAACCTATACCTATTATTAATATATTTTTATAATATAATGTATTATAATGGGGCTACGCCTAGGCACTGTGACCGTCCAGCCTCATCGTTGTATATGTGGCACCACTGTCAATGAGCTCGGCCATCACGGCTTGTCCTGTCAGAAGAGTGCTGGCCGCATGTCTCGCCATGCCACATTAAATGATGTGATCCGAAGAGCCCTTGCCTCAGCGAATGTTCCGGCAATATTAGAACCACACGGAATCATTCGCTCGGATGGCAAGAGGCCCGACGGATCGACACTCATTCCTTGGAAACAAGGTAAATGTTTGGTATGGGACGTGACATGCGTTGACACTCTGGCCCCATCACACATAACGGTCACCTCTAGTCAAGCCGGAGGTGCTGCTTCGGGTGCTGAAACCCTAAAGAAAAAAAAATATATAGATATTCTCGGAAGCTACATTTTCACGCCAGTTGGCTTTGAGACTTTGGGCCCATGGGGCCCAAGTGCTAAATCATTTCTGAAAGACCTTTCAGTGCGTCTCGTCGAGGCCACCGGTGACAAAAGAGCTGGCAGCTTTCTGGCACAAAGAATCAGCCTAGCTATCCAGAGAGGAAATGCTGCTAGCTTGCTAGGCACCGTGCCTCGAGGGGACACACTGGAGGACATTTTTTATTTATAATGTAGTAATACATATTTTTCTTAAATTTAACATAATTCATTTTGATTTAATCCAGTTTTATTGTATTTTATTTGATGTTGTAAAGAAATTTGAAATTATGTGTAGTGTCTAGTAATTAATTGTAAACTACTTAGCTTCCAATTTCACTAATTATATAACCTATACCTAAGATGTCGGAAGCTATAGATGATAGCGAATCAGTTTTACAATTTTTGCCGACAAATGGTGGAACTGCGTTGCTTTTGGGCAAATACAAATATCATGTATTGAAATAATATAAAAGTGGAGCATCTATTTGGAGGTGCTCGAATTATAAAAAAGCAAAATGTTTAGGAACAGTTACGGTTAAGGTATGTTACACTGTACAGCAATGTTTTATTATCTACATATCAGGGGCGAAGCTACCATGCAGCCAGTACCGGCAGTTCAAATTGTCCTATTTATTATAGCTATCCAGTGTAACTGCTTTGTAAAAACTAAAAATGGATCAGTTATACTTCTACACTCTTATAAATAAACTCGAAGTAGCAACGTAGTAACTAAACTGTGTTTCGTCTCCGTCTATCATAATGAATTGCAGATTTGTTAGACGGAGACGAAATACAGTTTAGTTACTACGTCGCTACTTCGAGTTTATTAATAAGAGTGCTAGTGTATCTTCGGGGATTAAAGGAGAAGTTGACGACGAGGTTATTGGCTTATATGTTAGCTTCGCCACGCTATACCTATCTATTTTTACTAAATAAAAAACTATTATTACTAAATAAAAAAAAAAAGTGTACCGACTCCAAAAATTGTTCACTGAAAAGCAAAAAATAATAAATATTTCGTCGTCGAATTTGAAAACGGTTGGTGGCAAATTAGAAACTACATAGCATATCACAAATCTAAACAATTGAATAGGTACTGATGTCAGTACACACGTAAAAAACATTTAACAGATCTTTATTCTTTAATTTTGTATCCTATTTTGGCACCAACCGTCTTCAAATTCGACGACAAAATATTTATTATTTCTTGCTTTTCAGTGATAAATTTTTTTAGAGTCGATATAAATACTTTTTTTCAAGTTTATTATTTTTCCCTTTTAAGTTGTTGTTATAAAAATATCATCATATAATATAATAAAAAAAATTGATAAAGTCTATATGGCGCCACATGAGAAGCACCAGCTTTCAAATTAAAAAAGCATCATCAAAATCGGTTCACCTAGAAAAAAGTTCTGAGGTAACACACATAAAAAAACAGTCGAATTGAGAACCTCCTCCTTTTTTCGAAGTCGGTTAAAAAAGTATAAATTTTTCTCATTTATTCAGGGCAACAGTATTCAAAAAAGCAAAGGACACTCCTGCAATCCAGATATTTCGAAAAACTTAGTTTTAAAGGAAATTGTTGACTTAAAGGAGAGAGCACGAAATACGGACATACCTGTTACTCAAATATACGATGAAAAGTTATCAGAAGTTCAAAATAGCGGCGTTCATCCCTTTGTAATCAAATTACCTCCGTTTCCTACTGTTTCACGTGTCCTATACGGTGCTCGGCACAAAGCAAATAATGTCCCTAGAACTACATTCACAGATGTAGAAAGCGTTGTAGTGTCATTAAAATTTCGTGAATCCATATTAGCTGACTATTATGATAACGGTAATCGAATTATAGTGTTTTCCTGGATGAATGCATGTAAAAATATAAAAAATGTAAAAGAGATCTTTATGGATGGAACTTTTAGCAGCTGTCCGCTTCCTTTTGTTCAGCTTTACATAATTCATGGCGATGTAGGCAGCTCTATCAAATCAAACAATGTGATACCTCTATTTTTTGCTTTGATGACGGATAAAAAGACTTCTAGTTATTATATTTTATTTAGCCTAATTAAGTCACAGCTACCGGAATTCACGCCCACAAAAGTGCATTGCGATTATGAAATAGCACCAATTAACGCTTTGACGGAAGTTTATCCATACATTGTAGTTAAAGGCTGTTTTTATCACTGGTCGAAAAGTGTCTGGAAAAGGGCAAAACTCTTGGGCCACACAAAATGCAAGGACGAAAAAAGAATTATCGCACTTACGGCTGCACTGCCATTGATTCCACAGACACTTATTAAAGAAGGATGGGAGTACATTAAGTCCGAATGTGGTGAAAAGATGAACATGTCAAAATTCATAATTTATGTAGAAAGATTTTGGATGAAGCCATATTTTAGTGCCATGTTATGTGTATTTGGAGAACATCATCGCACAAACAACATTTCAGAAGGCTGGAATTCAAAATTAAATAAGTCCTTAAACAAAAATACTGTAACACTATTACGCTTACTTAATGTTCTACAAAAATTTCAGAAAAACACAGAAATCAGTACTAATAACACTAAAAGAATTAAACGAGATATCTCTAACGATGATTTTATCTTACATGTGCAAATGCAACTCTTAAGCAATGAGATAACTTTAGGCCATGCACTGGATAAACTAAGATAAGTATGTATCATATTTCATACATGGCACTAAAATATGGCTCCATATTTTATATTATATATTATATTTTCGACCAGTGATAAAAACAGCCTTTAACTACAATGTATGGATAAACTTCCGTCAAAGCGTTAATTGGTGCTATTTCATAATCGCAATGCACTTTTGTGGGCGTGAATTCCGGTAGCTGTGACTTAATTAGGCTAAATAAAATATAATAACTAGAAGTCTTTTTATCCGTCATCAAAGCAAAAAATAGAGGTATCACATTGTTTGATTTGATAGAGCTGCCTACATCGCCATGAATTATGTAAAGCTGAACAAAAGGAAGCGGACAGCTGCTAAAAGTTCCAACCATAAAGATCTCTTTTACATTTTTTATATTTTTACATGCATTCATCCAGGAAAACACTATAATTCGATTACCGTTATCATAATAGTCAGCTAATATGGATTCACGAAATTTTAATGGCACTACAACGCTTTCTACATCTGTGAATGTAGTTCTAGGGACATTATTTGCTTTGTGCCGAGCACCGTATAGGACACGTGAAACAGTAGGAAACGGAGGTAATTTGATTACAAAGGGATGAACGCCGCTATTTTGAACTTCTGATAACTTTTCATCGTATATTTGAGTTTTTTTTTATAAACGAGAAGTTAAATTTTTTTTTGTATTTCCACATGATTTTTTTCTTTAATTTTATGATTTAGTTTCTAATAAATAAAGAGTTATATTTCTGTACTTTGCTGTGTTGTCTGTACAATTTTATCCAAAATAGGCTTGGTAGTGTCGTTTATTGTATACGATACTACTAGTAGTGTAGCTGGTAGTGTCGTTGCCAAAAAACGGGTATTTATTGCTGTGCGGACTCGTGTTCACACATGGTATCGTTATAACACTACCCTAACAACGCTCCTCGCTAACCTATTTTTAACTTTTTTGTAAGTTCGGTGAGTTAATAGTTTAGCGAAAATCGTAGTGAAGAGCGTGGTTCGGATAATGCAAAAATAAAAGTCGGTTGCTATTCATTGCATCTTCATAGCAAGAGCTGCAAACCTGGTTGCACTTTTGAGCGAGGAATGCGAGAAGAAATGAATAAAAATTAATACCTACCTAATAATAAAAAGTCTGTTTGAAAAGAATGATGAATGTTGAGCGAAAGTATGTAAATTAGAGTAAGTGAATTAATTTGTTAATTTAGAGAGTTTTTGGGTAGTATGTTTACAAGAAGGGGAAAGATAGACAAGGAAATTGAAAGGCGTTATAGTAAAGTCGTCCAGCGTTAAGTCCCATTATGTTTGAATTTATTATCCAAGGTTCCTGAATTAAGGCTATGTCAAGATGTTGACTGCATGTGTGATGTAAAGCGTAAATAAAAAATGAAAAATGATGTTGTGATTAAAATAAAGAAAAGTAATTAACGCTGGTTTGGACATAAAAAAAATTATTGATCAAATATTAATTGTTATTGATATATTTATATTGTGATCTCAGTAAATATACGTTCTATAAATACTTGCTCTAGCCACAATTACAAACAAGTAAGTATTACATTTCTCTTTTTATTTTTATTGTCAATGAAACTTCCCATTGTTTACATCTAAAATCTAAACAATACAGAATACCTAACCAAAAACTTTGCCAACCATCTCCGGTCTGTTCTATTGCTCCCGATTACATTTCCAAATCAGGGAACTTCTTATAAAATAATTAAAAAGTAAAATAAATAGTAAATTAATACTTCACAATAAAAAAATACAAACTAAATAAGAAAAATAATAAAAGCTATTAATAACACTGTTATAATCGGTTTTATTATATTAGAGTCATTTTTTTTTATAAACGCACTATATGTTGTGACTCGAGTAAACAAATCAATGCCAGTGCCTCGAGCTCCGGCGCAAGTAATACCGACCAAAACACCCATAGATCGTTCGTTTGGATCTCTTGTGTTTTTACAAACAAGCGGTCCGCCTGAATCTCCCTGAAATGTTAAAAAAACTTATGTTTACGCGAATTTCTGATACTTTATTATTGGATAGTGGGGCTTGCTAATTTCAAGTTCAAGTCGTTACTTCGCGCGCCGTCTCTGATTAGAACCGCAGACGACTGCTGTGGCGTGAATGATACACGCGATGTGTTCAATCGAGGGTCGACATTATAGCCTCGGTCCCTCGGTGTCACGTCGCCTACTGCCTACCGCATATTCGCATTCGATCAGCCATATTCTGTTACCACGAGTGTGTTACTATCCGCGTCTTCAGTTTCTGAAGCAGAGTTTGAAGAAAAGGGAAAGAGACAGGAGTTCTAACTTTGAAGTATCAGTAGCTCACCCCAGGGTATTCATCCATCTTCCACTCTCAAGGTCATAGATCCTTAGTCAGAAATATACCATCAAATAAATATATCGCCCATCCCTATTAACAATGTCGGATATGAAAACTAGCAACTTTACAGTAGAGCCGTTCAAAGTTGCGAATGTGATTAAAATAGCAATTATTAAAATGTCTTTTTTTCTTTATTAGTGATTAAAATAGCACATCTGATATTTATTACTGGAATCATTCGTTTAACAATGTTGTATATAGCACATACAACATTAGTGACAATAGTTTGTTGAGGTAATATTATCGGAAGTGATTTATCCGACATGTAACAATGTTGGATCTGGCATAACCAACAATTTAATATCAATATTATCCACTTGAAATTGTCATATTATATGGAACGTCCGATGTTAGGGGAACAAAGTCGGGTTTGTTCGAACACTTATAACTCGAGAGCGGCTTGACAGATTTTCATGGTTTTTGATTTGTTGTATTTGTCTCCATCCCGAATAGCAGAATAAATATTAAAATATTGAAAAAATGCACGAAAAAAATTTATAAAGAAAAAACATTTTCTCTTCATAATATAAAACTAAGTCTGGTTTGTTCGAACACTTATAACTCGGGAACGGCTAGACCGATTTTCATGGTTTTTGATTTGTTATATTTGTCTCCGTCCCGAATAGCAGAATCTATCATTTTCTCATACATTTTCTATGGAACGGCTTTTTTTATTTCAGAACGGATTGATGACAGAAACAAAAATTCAACTATCAAATCGATTTGTTTTAAGTTACAAAGAGAAAAGAATACTAAGAAAGTAAAAGATATAAAGAGATTACTAGACCGTCGCCTAAAACTTTGGGATAATGAACAATTCGATATACTTATATTACTTATTACTGAGGCGACCAAAGCCGACCACTCCCTCCGTATTTCCTACAACCAGAAATTTGATAATGATAACAATGACCAAGTGGCTAAAACTTTAACACGCCTCATAGAGAGGAAAAGTACGGGAAGCTCTAAACTGGCTATTGACTAAAGATGTTACTAACATTCTCAGACCCGAAGATTACATAGATATAACTGAAAAAACTGTCATGGATGTATTACATGAAAAACATCCTTCCGCTTTAAATCCCGATCCAGAATTATTCAACCTACCAGATAGCATAACTGAATTGCCCCCCTTATTTGAAGTTGACATAACTTGTGAATATGTGGAATTAGTTGCCAGGAAATTACATGGTGGCGGAGGTCCGACTGGGACAACATCCGAAAACTGGAAAAATTACCTGTTACGTTTCGGTGAAGGTAGTCTACATTTAAGAAACGCCGTAGCAAAATTAACAATGGAATTAAATAATAGTTTTGTACCATGGAGTAAAATACAAGCCCTAATGTCAAATCGACTTGTAGCCCTAGACAAATGCCCAGGTGTAAGACCGATTGGCATTGGCGAATGTCTACGTAGAATCATTTCCAAATGTATGATTTTAACCACTGGTTCCGAGGTTACAGAAGCCTGCGCCCAATCGCAGCTTTGCAGTGGACTTAGTAGCGGCATTGTAGGTGGTGCCATATACACGCAATGAATGATCTCTTCGAAAAAGAATGCCAACCATATCCTAACTGGGGAATGCTTCTCGTGGTTGCAAAAAATGCTTTTAATTCTATGAACAGACAATTAGCCCTTTGGCAAGCTAGAATATATTGGCCACACTGTGCTCGCTTTTTATATAATACATATAATGGTCATGCAGAACTAGTAATCCGTGACTCTGAAATGAGATTACATAGTAAAGAAGTAACTCAAGGTGACCCACTAGCTATGTTTTTATATGCTCTTGCTACATTACCTATAATTAATAAACTCAAAGCAGAACATAGAACTACCCAATGTTGGTATGCAGACGATTCATCAGCACAAGGCACTTTTAAAGACCTTCGCCTTTGGTGGAAAAAAAAATAAAAAAATAGGCCCATCATATGGTTATTTCCCTCAAATAAAAAGTCAGTCCTAATCGTTTCTAAAAATGACATTTAAAATGCCTCCCAGGTTTTCAAGGGAATTATAACTGGATCACGCTTTCGTCAACAACATCATATTTCACTTCGCATTATTCTTTAATGACATCGTTCCGGATGCAGTCAATACGCTTTACCTTCTACGTAAAGACCGCATTTCCACTGCATTTATCCTACTTACATGCTTCTTATTCCAAACCCATTCTTATTACATACATCAATTCGGAAAATGGTAAAAGTGCGCTTAAAATTTCGACTTAAAATTTATAGGACATAATCCTAGAGACATTTTAAGATAATGATATAAAAAATCAGTTCCGACATTGTTATAAGGGATGGAAGATATCATACAGTCCACACCGCACGGTTTGGCCGGTCCAACTTAGTTGTTTCATTTTAGTACCTAGCTACGAGCACAGTAGTAAATGTTAACCCAAGCAAGAGTTAATCGAATTTAGTGTTAACATTATTGGACTTATAACTATAGCGGTGATTCTAGCTGTGTCGCAAAGTTAAGGATTAAGGATTTTTTGAAAATCAACCCCTAAGGGGTGAAATGGGGTGTAATATTTTTATATTTCCTCCGTGTATTAACTTGAAACTTGGTATAAATACTCTTCAAACAAGCAATCTTAGCTTATTTGTTTTACAATCAAAAGATTTACGCACCTGATGCACAGCAGTTAATTTATTTTCTGTGCAAACAAAAGGATCACTTTTTTCCTGAATTATTGAGGTGCATCTATTTATGGAAACTACAGTAAGAGAGGCATGCAATAATACATCTGCTGCTCTCTGAAAAATATAAATGAAAAGTTAGTAGATGCAACGTGTTCCGTGAATCGTCTTTTAGTCCGAATTGGACGTGTGTCTGGCGTCATCTGGCTGTATGAGCCAGAGGCCATGAATAAGGGTAGTTACGTGCTGTGATAAAATAAAAAATATAGATATTACCATAACTTTTTTGTGACACCTAATTTACGAGTCCACGGTCTCATAGATTGTCCGTCGCATTCATCAACGCTGTCGTTGCACACGTACGCCACTGAGTGAAATAAAAATATATAGACGTTTAATATAATTAAAATGCAATCTTATCTGTTTCGCGGGTGCACACATCACACAAGAACAAAGACTAAATTAGTGTGGTCTAGCTGTGACGGACCGGATTTTCGATGAAATCTTAAGACGTAACGTATCTATATTTTTTATTTTATCTTAGGGTAATTAAATGCCGATACTAGCTAATTTATACATGGATATTCAGTCGCACCTAGCTCAGTTCCTCAGTCGTATATTTAAATATAATATTAATACAGGAATATTTAAAATCAAATCAATTAATAACTCCTTATTCATAATTCACACAAAACAACAGAACAACAAACAACAAAGTGAAGAAGAGCTGAGGCGATTATTTTTTGACCAATCACAAGCCAGATCACATCGATGCTTGCTGTCGACCGCGATGTAAAAACAAAATATTTTGTTTTCACGCAGGCATCTAGGTAAAACCTCCATGTAGACCACGAGATATCGCAGTGAAGCATCTTCGGCATGTTCTTACCCTAAAGGTTACATGCCTCGATGCCTCACTGCGATACCTCGCGATCGCGGTTTAGCTCGCTACCTCGATGTCACCTCCATGTATAACAAATGTATGCACATGCCGAAGGATACCTCACTGCGATACATCGCGGTCTACATGGAGCTTTATCTAAAGTAAATTCTTAAAGACGTTATTTAAGGCGACGTCTCCGTACATTTTCTCTGAAACGTCTATTTTTTTGTCGCTAAATGTGGACATATCAAGCCATTTTACAAGTCCGAAAAAAAATTTGTGAATAGTGAAATATATAAAGAAAATATATAAATAATAAAATATTATTAAATCTTTGTAGTATCTTTAAAAAAAAAATCGCAAGTTACAGCTCGAAAATAATTTTTGCTCTCAAAATTCTCAATATTTTGAGCGACAACTAACGTTAAAAAAAAACTATATTGTAGGAAAATCAATGTACTAAAGACATTGCTTAAAAAATGGCAAATTAATAGCGTGTTTATTTTTTAATTAATTGAAAAGCCCGAAATTCCGTAAATATCGGCAGATGGCGGACAGATACCGCCGGCAGCGGACGTGTCCCGGACGCTCTGGTGAACTCGCCTGATTATAAATTAGCGATGTTTTTTCTCGTAATCCTATTGTCTGTCCCTTTCACACCCGAACTTAAACGTCTACCACTATCCCGCTCTAGCTATCTTATTAGAAACAGCGGGCTTTCTATACATACTAATACTACTTAGTTTTTAATAAACTACCATATGTCTCGGTTTTGCCTGTGTAAATATCTGACTTTATACCTACTTAGGTCTTAATGGACTAGGCTTTTACCCGGCTTTGCCTGTGTAAATAGGTAACTTTATACCTACTTAGTTTTTGATAGACTACCATATGTCTCGGTTTTGCCTGTGTAAATGTCTGCCTTTATACCTACTTAGGTCTTAATGGACTAGGCTTTTACCCGGCTTTGCCTGTGTAAATAGGTAACTTTATACCTACTTAGTTTTTGATAGATTACCATATGTCTCGGTTTTGCCTGTGTACATGTCTGACTTTATATCTACTGAGGTTTTGATGGACTAGGCTTTTCCCGGCTTTGCCTATGTAAATAAGTAACTTATACCTACTTAGTTTTTCATAGACTACCCTATGTCTCGGCTTTGCCTGTGTAAATATCTGACTTTATACCTACTTAGGTCTTGATGGACTAGGCTTTTACCCGGTTTTGCCTATGTAAATAGGTAACTTTATACCTACTAAGTTTTTGATAGACTACCATATGTCTCGGTTTTGCCTGTGTAAATGTGGTGTTTTATACCTACTTAGGTCTTAATGGACTAAGCTTTTACCCGCCTTTGCCTGTGTAAATAGGAAACTTTATATCTACTTAGTTTTTGATAGACTACCATATGTTTCGGTACTGTTTAGATATATTTACTGTGGCCGAGTGTAAGTATAAAAGGTTATGTACATACGTAAGCTTCATTTCTGTACTCTCACTGTTTTGTAGTATTCGGCCGTAGTGCTAATACAAAATAAGAAAAGAGGAACACAAGACCGGGATGAAGAGTAGTGTATAGGCAGAGCGTATGCTACGTGGCAGGCACGCTGAGCGGTTGTATTACTCCATCTTTTCCTTTTACATTGATTGAAGATATTGAATAATAAGGATTTTGTATTATAATTTCAAATATTATACTTACTCAGAGTCAAAAGTATGTTTTTTTATATTCTTCTTACGTCGTTTTCTAATACAAATCTTACGTAGTTCTTTATTCCTTTTATTACCCATTATTTACACTAAACTATAAATTACTACTTATTAGTTAATACTTAATAAAATAAACTATAATATAATCACAAAAAAATACAAAATAAAAATAAATTGTGTAACGAGATTTTATCAACAAATTTACACGATATGAGAGGAACGTGCACTTTCTAGACGTCTCAAGTCAACGGCTGTGACGCGAAATAGTCGCGCGGGATATGTTCGCGCGTGCATCATTTTATGAATACAGCGTGTTTGATATTTGTCTCCCTCACAAAGTTTTATAGACCAATGAAAAAATATTTTTAGTAGGATGTATCTACCTACACTAGTAAGGGCATGTAATAATCTCAATATTCTGATTATCAATATTCCGGTATATATCTTCCATAATACCGATAATTATTATGTACTAGTTTTTATAATATTTTCTGATTCTAATAAAATAACACACTGAAATACAATGTTTATTTTAAATTATATTACTTTATTTGATATTTTATTTCTTCTTAAATTATCTCTGAATAAAATAGAATTGGTACTATTGGCCACGCACTCGAAATCCACAGTTTACTTACTACTCTAAACAAAATAGGACGTTTGAAGAAGAGGCAGTGTTTATTGGCTTGTGATTGTGATAAAAATAAAGCTTCTAAAGTATAAATAAACAAAATGAAATAGTGATTTTAAATTCACACATTGGTTATAATAATTGTTCTAGATGTAACATCATTACAATGGAATAAGTTTTTATACCTATTCCTTTCGAACAAACAACTTCAGACACAAACTGAACCTTTTTATTGAGTAAATACTTGATAAAAACCTTATAACTATCTATAATTCAACATAGATGTTTGAAATATTTTTACTGTAACAATAATAAACACAAGAAACATCCTGTGAATGTAAAAAGATAGTCGCTAAGTCCTTTGATGCCGTGTGGCAAAGCAAAGTGTCGATTACGCAATTTCTAGTTTCTTTTATAGTTAGGCACCTATAATAATTAGGTGGGTATAAATAAAAGTACAAATTAAAGAAATTTTTATATGGAAATGACTTTCGGTCAAATTTCACGCAATTTTGAGAATAGATTCGTTTCGTAATTCTGAGCAAAAGTCTCCAAGGACGCGACTTTCGAGTTTCAGAGTTATTGATAAGAATTGGTCTACAAAAAGGCAGCGGCAGCGGTATAATTTTAGAGAATGATTAACTTATATTACACTTACGCATTGGATGTAAAACATTACTATTATTAGGCACAGTTAAAACTCATACATGCTAAGTCGCTGGCAAAACGAAAATTAATTATTTCAGTCCGATTATTCCTATGTTCCTAGATTGTGATGTCGCGGTCTCGGTATGTTCATAGTAGGCGCGCCGCATCTCCCCGCAAATCGAAGCTTGCATCACTCCGCCTCACCCCCTCTACTGATTTTTTTGCACAAGCAGTGAGGGCCTTAACAATTTTACATAATAAGTAACATTTTTAACCTATTTTACATTAGCAGAGCTAATAACTAAATACACTAATAACTAACGTGATTGATCAAATCGGTTCGCCTCGGCTCGACTCAAGTAACGCTTTATTCAAGTAAAACTCTATAAATTATGAATATAAGCGAGATTTATAGATAACAAAAAGTTCCAACAGCGTTGTAATACGATTTTCCGTTCGTCAAAAAAAAATACGTTATTTTTTTATCGTCTAATATCTTTTCTCGATTAATTCTCCTTAAAAATATTGAAGCAGATATGAATCAATAAAGAACAGAATGTTGCATGATCGCAATAATATAAATAAAACTTGTATAAAAAATTGCATAAATAGTTACAACGTAGTTACTAACCTATTCAATATATCTAAGTAAAATAGCCGTTATTTTTTCAATTTGTATTATTAAATGGAAATATGGGTGGTAGAATAAAGGATTATTTTGTCCCTGTTTTCTCTTTCATAATCTATCACAATTTTTTTTAAAGCGCTGAACTTATACAATTACCTACCCTTCAATTCTATGTCGCGTTTTCTCGCGCAAAGAAAAAATGGGGGCAAAGTTTAACCACCCATATTTCCTAATCAATAAAAACCATTGAAAAATGAACAGCTATTTCACTTAGATATTATTATATTGAATAAGTAACTATATGCTAAATAACAGTAACACAGGTGGATTATATACAGAAAAATTGGGAATAGTTTATCCCAAAAAAAATCACAAAAGCATGTAAAAAATAGAAAAAGACGTTTAGAAGAATATTTTGGCGTTACCAGTTTTTACTATTTTTTAAATACGAATTAAGACGATATTTTATAACAAAACTCCCGCGCACTTCGCTTTAGTAGCAATGTAAAAATCGCGAGTATCAACATCAATATAATGTCAAGGTAGCGACCGCAATCGCAAAGCATCTTCGCTATGTCTTACCCTACTTTGCTTTACAATGAATCGCGCATTGCACGCGGTCACAGAGCTACATTCATCACCGAGGCGACGTGTTTTCGTTATGGTTTCAGCGAGTGTCCTACATACCAAACTGAAAGACGCTTCTCTGCAAAATATTCAAGATGACAAACAAATTTTCGCATATACATATATTTATGAAACAGTAAATGTTATAGTAAAAATTACATATACAAAGGTTGTTACATTACTACAAAATAATGGAATGCCAAAAGTCCCAATCGATTTCATTTGTATTAAAATATTTTCTAACGACATTGATATAATTTTTTAAGAACAAGTTGGTTTAACATAACATCTTGATATAATTTATTTTTATGATTGCACTTTTAGTTTGAGATATATATGCAAAAACAACAACAATAATAACTATATTTTAACACCAAAAAATAAATCTTAAATCAATATTCCTATAATCTCTTAAATCTCTTTAAAGTTCCTCTGTACTCCTCCCAACATACTAAAAAAGGCCACAGAGAAAAACTTTTGCATTTATCTTCTTCGATTACCGGCTGATTTTCACCCTATTATAACCATGAAACTAAAAATTATCCATATATATACCAGAATATACCTACTATCCATACCTACCTAATAACTGTTGATTAATATAAATATAAGATGCTATTATAAAACTTAACTAGACACTTACACCAGTTTCTGTTCTACCATACCCAGACGCGACACAGTGCAATTTCGAATAATCCATAGGTCGTGTTGCTACATTTATCGTATTAACATTTCGATTTAAATTAAATTTTCCCTTAATTATCTGTAAATATAAATACGAAATATATTTTATCTACTCTTATATCGCATAGTCTCTGTTACAAAATCGAATTATACTTCATAATTATATGTTTCATATACACGCGTCTGTAAATGTCAAAAGTTTTCATACAAAAACGATATCCTAAAGTTTTTTTTTTAATGCAGAAAGGGCAGAGAATATGTCTTATACAGCCACATTAAACTATGAAAATATCGACACGCCCATGTGCGAGTCACTTGACAGTTAACGCGCTTGCGCAGTAGGTAGGTAACCGCGGTTCGCCGCAAATTTGTCGATTAAGAAAAATACCTATCTTGGTTCAATTTGTTTTGTACTATTGCATGGGATTAGATAAAGTAGTGTATGAACGGGCACATAACTTGGAATTAAAACACTCGTGGATGCTATAAAAATTCTACTTGTGTTTTAATTACCCATATTATGAACCCGTTTCATAAACTACTATTACAAGCTACCCCGCCCCCAGCTTTGCACTGGTACAATATCGGTTTATAAAATTGTAAACCCAGAACAATACGCTTATTACTACTTATCAACTAGATATAGATTTATGCTACAGCAGACTTTTTTGTAGATCATTTTAGTCAACACAATTCATCCCAATATTATTTTGTAATATCTCCGACGGCTTAGACAACATACGCCATGAAAACTAGTTCCCCCGACTTGATTCATTTTTACCGTTAATGCTCAGCTCTTAAAAATGATACGTACTTGTTTAATACCTGCAAACCTTCCCGGTGAATCAACCTAACTGAATCTACGCATATTTCGTATTCAATAAAACCCATTGAAAAATAACAGCAAATTAAAGTGACACAGGTGAATTATTTACCGAGAAATTGGGAATAGTAATATCCCCATACAAATAAATAGTTATTGCTCCGTCCCTTTGGGCCGTAGCGTAATGTTATATAGCCTATAACCTTCCACAAGAATTGGGCTATCAAATGCAAGAATATTTTTTCAAATCCCACTGGTCTTCTTCTTCTTCTTTTAATATGGCTCCACCAATGTTTATCGGCGATTTGCCAATGTCAAGTATTGCCTTTATAGTGTTTATAGCCGATTAATCGGTATTTGATAATGCCGCCTACCGCGATATGTCCTAGATTAAACTAGATTCCACATCACGCCATGACGAAAACGCAAGCGTTCGCCGCCATGACCGGATGTGGAATCCCAATCCTACTGGTAATTCTAGAGATTAGCGCGTTCAAACAAACAAAAACATCTAGCGATCATTTTACATAATTATGTATCTGTCATTGGCAGTACGGTAGAGCTCGGTCCAATTAAGCGGATATAATTATGGCGCTGCTATAGCTGTGATATTTCCCTGATATTTCTTTGTTTGCACCAATTATAATTATTTCTGAAGAAAATTATAATATTGATAGGCATACTTTTTATCTAGTACCTAGTACTTGGCAATTATATATTTATTTTGGATACACATGTAAGAAAAATGTGGTTTTTAATTTATAAGTATACTAGCGAACCCGGCAGACGTTGTTCTGCCCAAACGTTGGCTTGCCTGCACTACCCCTACCCCTACCACTAACTTTGGCTATATTATTTCTTGTAAAAAGTAAAGGATAAAAATGGTTATTGTGGGTTATCCCTAAGAGATAGACATATACCATCGCGGACTTTTTTGTAGACCTTTTTAAGGTGTACAATACTGTAGTATATTATTTTGATCTATCTCGTAGGGTTCAGCCAGCGTTTGCAATGTAAGCGCAAAAATGTGTTTTTTTACGACATCACATTAGAAACCTCTAAAATTATCAGTGTTTCTCTACTATATTATGCATGTTATATACATATAAACCTTCCTTGAATCACTCTATCTATTAAAAAAAACCGCATCAAAATCCGTTGCGCAGTTTTAAAGATTTAAGCATACATAGGGATATAGGGACAGAGAAAGCGACTTTGTTTTATACTATGTAGTGATGATAACACATAATTAGTAATTATATTACAATCTAAGGCCTTTATTCATAAACGTTTATTAGCAACGTTTTTGTTGAAATGTGTTTTGTTTCTTTCTATTATTAGTAAAGACAGGTTTGTTAGAGAGTGACAAAACATATTTTAACAAAAACGTTGCTAATAAACGTTTATGAATAAAGGCCTAAATATATAATACAATATAAAAAGTATGTACGATCAAAGTAAACTAACGTTATACTTACTACAATAGCAATATCTTGGGCAGGAAAGTTATAGCGGGGTGGATATTTTACATCTTTTATTACTCTCCATTGTCCTCTAGAATATGATCTTTTTCTCACTTTATTTTTAAGGTTTCCAGCAACAACATAGGTATCAAAGAAACGCCCCGTTTGAGTCTTCCTATAAAATAATAAAATTGTTAGTAGGGATTTCCTACATTCAGTGGCAGTGGTAGTGGCAGTGGGCAGGACAATGTCTGCGGGGTCTGCTGTATACTATAGGTTTCTGTGCGGTTATAAAACTATAAATCTAGGGTTTGGTGCGGTCGGTGCAGTCCAGTTCCAGAAACTTTTTCATTATTTAAGGACTACAAATCGAAAACAATACTGATTAGAGAGAGATAAATACTTGGCGGTCGCCTGAGCGCTTCCGAAATATCCCGAAAGGATAACGCGTCAGGTATAGTTGAGGGCGCGTATTGTGTATGTATCAGGGGCGAGGAGCCCATACAACCCGATTCCTTTCGGCTTCCCTTTAGGAATTTGTAAATCTATATAGACTAATGACATTTTATAAAATAATATCATCACAAACGTATTTTTTTCAATCCAAACTTACTCTATAAGTCAATTTTTCTAAACGCCTCTCGATATTCATTAGCAACATAAGTAAATAAGCCGATACAATACCGGCTTGCTCGCCCATACAACCTTACTTCAAACTAAGCAACTGTCTCTTTCATTTGTATTAAAATCCGCGCACGTTCCCTCTCGTTTTAGCACGCGCAAATAGACCACCAAATAAGCCGATGAATTCCGGGATATTACAAATGTAACCGGTAGGAATATTGTCTGCTAAACACAGAGTTTAGATAGTTGCATGTTTACTTGCGTGTTTATTTTATTTTTAGAATTATAGTTTTGAATACAAGAGACTACTTAAATAAAAAAGAGTTTAAGTAATTTAAATCCCTTTACGATAAATTGCTATTGTCATTGGTCATTTCGGGTTATAGAAGAAAATTTTAGATCTTGTAGCATTAGTTGAGTGAGCTATTTTACGGCTTCCCTTCTGAAAATATGCACCCTTCGCCACTGGTATGTATGGTGGTTTACGCCTCCCTCTTTTAGCCTATGCTATTTGTGAGGATAAACCCAATATTTGGTACCTTATTTGTGGCTAGTTCTATTGAGGTATATTTAGATGGTAACATCTAAGTATGACTTGTCGAATTATGTACAATTACTATCAGTTGCACGCGACTTTGTACCTACGCGTTGTATTAGGATTACATAATGTTTACACCCCATTTCACACCCTTAATATATCGATAATTTGTATGGGGATATTACCATTCCCAATTTATCTGTAAATAATCCACCTGTGTCACTGTAATTTAGCATATAGTTACTTATTCAATATATGTAATTGAAATAGTCGTTATATTTTAAATTGATTTTATTGAATAGGAAATATGGGTGATCTTTTGTTAGCTTATTGAAAATTCAAAATAAAAATTATTTTATCATTTTTTAATTGGTTAAAAATAATAAAACAATTATTATTTTGAATTTTCAATAAGCTATGAAAAAACGCAAGACGTTTAATTAAAGGGTAACAGTATAACAGCGCTTTAAAAAAAATTAAGAGCTTTGTAATAGATTATGAAAGGGAAAACGGGGGCAAAGTTTAACCACCCATATTTCCTATTCAATAAAACCCATTGAAAAAATAACAGCTAATTCACTTAGATATGTTCAATGAGAGTTACTGCTAAATTACAGTGATACAGGTGGATTATTTACAGAGAAATTGGGAATAGTTTATCCCAGAAAAAATATGGATATAGGACCCTTAATAAGCATTTTTACGCACCCCTCAACAACACACCTTCACCAGTGGCCAGAGACACCAAAAACAGTGTCCACTTTTCGAAAGTTGTCCATATTCAACAGGTGGCAAGCCTGTTGCTGCATTTAATAGATCCACATACTTTACAACTTTCTGTTTAGACTGTGGTTGACTATATCAGTCAGTCACTTCAGCGACACGACAGTTTTATATAATTATTTAAATATACGTAAGTTTTTAACTTAATATTTTTTAATAATCGAACCATACCCTCTCCAAAGAAATGAACACAAATTATTGGACTGCGTTGCAAAACAGTGAGCAGCGGATAACACTATCCTAGATTTAATAAGTGATCCACCACAATAGTTGTAATAAATCGGACCACCTTTTTTAAATGAAATCTGAAAAATATTTAATAGATTAATTACTTCAAAAAAATAATCGAGGAAGAAGTTATGTATATAAACATATTGAGTGATAAATTGCCCCATGTCGTACCCATGGGCTAACTTATTGACACAACTAATAGTAATATAGGCACTTTTAAATGAAACTCTTTATCTGTATCATTGTAAGTGTTATACTTTTGTAACAGTGGAGCACCCGTTCTTGCCCCCGGCAGCGGCAGTTTTCTTGACATGAATTAATATGGCATTGCATACCTGATATGGAAAATCACCAAAATTTGCTCGTTTACCATGAATTACTCTCAATGAATTATTACTCCTTGAATAAAAATTTGGGTTATCCAATGGTGACAACGTGGAACATAGTGATAAAACAAATATATTTAATAAATAGATTAATTTTTGAGTACGCATTTTTCATAATTTAAGCTTTTTCTCAAATTGAGTATGACATACAAGATGCAATTTTTTTTATGGCAATTTTATGTATTTAGTACTTTCTGCCAGTGTCAGATATATATATTATCCAATACAGATTAAAGAAAATACTAACTTGCAATGGCGGCCGGAGGGACATAACAGTGTCTGTATTTGGTAATTTTTTTTCCTAGCGTCAATGGTATTAGAACGGAAAAGCTTATATTTTTTGTAGAATTATGTGTTTGGAATATTTGGAAAATAAATCATTAACATGATGAGATTGTTATTTAAGAAGATCAAACCTAAAAAAAACACAATTTAAGAAGATATTTTTTTCACTCCACAAAATAACTTATTTAATATAATAAGAAAAAGGGCCAACAACCTAAGAAATGTAAAGCCTCAGTGTATTAAAGTTGATATTGACGTCGCGGCATCGTGGGACATATTATTAGAAAAAAAAATTGTCACTGACTGGTGATGCTGTCATGGGTTGGTCGTAAACAAATTATATTCAAGGCAATGGCACGTCAAGCCCATATTGGACAGGCAACCGGATGGCGAGTGGTAATCTGGGCCTTTGAGTGGTACAGAGTCCCCTGGTAGCGGCCAAAGTGACCCCAAATGGACAGGGGCGGTGATATGGGGGTGGGGCAAAATCGATTTTTTTTTGAAAAGGCAACCGGATAAAAATGCGGTAGTATTAAAGGAAATACCCTAATTATATAATAATTTTTTTTTGCCAGCCGAAACAAGCGGGCCGTTCTTGCACTAGCGAGTAAAAAAAAAAGTGAAAAGGCAAACATTGGGAAAAAATTGCCATCCGATCCTGATGTCAAAGTCCCCTCAAAGTCGCCGAAAAACTCTTTTTTTCGATTGTTTCAACAATAATTTAAAAAAAATTAAAAAAATTGTTCAAATCGGATGGCATTCGAAATTTATACTGTCCTAAGTACAAATAATGGTGTGTATCAATGCCATCCGATTTCGATTAAATTAACCCCTATTTAGCCACCCCCCAAACCTCATGAAAATACCAATAATTCCATACGCTGCAAAAAATTGTTGAAAATCCTTTTCAATGAATATTTAACGACTGCTTGGACTTTTAAAAGGTTTGTGTATGCTCATTATCTACAACTATTCGAAACTAAGACATAGTTATCGCGTAATTTAAGAAGTCGGGAAGCATGTAATTTGTATGGGACACAAGTTATGAGGCGTCTCCTTGAAGGCAAGATCTAAAATTCCACATTTACTTCTAACATCTACAACACACTTACAACATCTAAGGCAGTATGCGAGAAGTTAAAAGCTTTACCGGGCCTGCAAGGAAAGCGACATTATTTATTAAAACCAGTTAGTTCTGAACATAGATTAGAGTATATATACCAGGGTTCTGAAAAGAATGACCACAGAAGAAGATATCCGTGACCATATAAATAATTTTATGGATATTGTGGATAAATAAACTCGCCGAGATTTATATGAGAATACTACCAGAATTGCTCAGCATAATGCTACTCTACAGTCTGCCAACAAAATTTGAAAACTTTAGAGTAGCCGTAGAATTTCGAGATACACTGCCTAACCCTGAAGACCTGAAAGTAAAAATTCTAGAAGAATACCAGGCCAGGAGTGGTAGTGGCCAACCTGAAACCTCAGAAGAATAGCATTTAAAGAAACACAAGCAAAAATTCATGTGCCTATAAAATTTGAAGAGTTCTCGATTTCTCTAGGATTTCTTCTTCAGATCCTGATCTGATGACCATGGGACCACCTGGGAAGTATACCCTTTCAAACAAAAAAAAATCCAAATCGGTCCAGGCATCTTCAAGTAATCGGGGAACATACATTAAAAAAAACATAAAAGATTCCGACGAATTGAGAACCTCCTCCTCCTATTTTCGTTAAGTCGGTTAAAAATAAGAGTGACGTTTTTAACGTTTTCAATATGTATGAAGACGAGACGTTCCATTACAATTTTTTGTTGTATTAAATAAATAAAAATAAATAAATAAAAGGGTAAAATATATACAGACAAAACAGAATGGTTCAGAATACCGCAACGTATTCAAAAAATTCCTCAATTCAAATGGCATCCAAAGAAGGTTGACCACTGTTTATACACTACAACAGAATGGGAAAGAACAGATCGTTGTTAGACAAAACCAGATGTTTGTTGATTGAGGCTAATGCACCTAAACAACTCTGGGCGGAAGCGGTAGCAACTGCAAACTACCTTATAAATCGTAGCCCTTCCAAGGCATTGATTGGCGATATACCGTTCAAGAAATGGGTTGCCTATAACTTTACAGTAAGTGTGATATAACTTGCCTTGCCTTGAAACCCCAGCAAGGTGCTGAGTGTCATGCAGAACCATAAGGTACTTAAACTGTCTCCCTGGAATCTTAATCTTAATCAGTTCGTCGTCACCGAACGCCCTTCGGCAACCTGGATAGATGAGGACTTTAATTCTATTATTTAGCTTGTTATTTGTTATTGTGAGGTTTTTTTTAATCTATTGAAGATTCAACATCTAATAAATTGTATATAAAATTTCGTTACTAATTTAAATAAAATTACAAAAGCATTACCACAGTATAATTACTAGTGCTACCCATTATTCAGTCAGTGTGTCCCAGCTATAAGATGAAGTCATGGACAGATTAACAAAGAAAGCTTTTTGAGGATTTTACTGTTCTAAACTTTTATCCTCGCTAATACTATAAATGCAAAAGTTTGTTTGATTGTCGACGTGTTTTTTTTTACAACGAGGTAGATTCTTTCCTGTAAATCCTACAGGATAAATTTTTCACATTTTAAAAATTTCCACGGTGGAAGCCCAGTCGGAAAGCTCTTATTTTTGTTCTTCTTCCAGACCTGTTCCCATTTAATTTGGGGTCGGCTCTCCTAGTAATTCTGCGCCACACTTCACGGTTGTGGATTATCTTCACACATGTTGCATCTATAATTTCAAGGTAATTTTTCAAGGTTTGCGCCCTAGACGCACGACCTCTTTTTCCCTCATTTATGAAAAGCACTCGTTTTGTCATGTGATCATCCTTACGTCTCATGACATCACCATAGCAGCGCAGATATTTGTGTCTAGGCGCATAACACCAACAGACCAGTGCAGCATCTTCATTTCAGTCACGTGCATTTTCCGTTCGTCCACTGCTCTTATCAGCCAGCATTCGGAGCCATACAGATAAGCGGGTAGTAGTATAGCTAGTATAAAATAAATCTAAGCTAATGCTTGTTCCCATGATTGATGAAACAATCATAGTCGAGCCGAAACTACTGTAGTTAAAAACGGGAATAATTACTAATAAACGCTGTATAAAATTATTTTTTTCTTTCTTTACGGCTCCTGAAGTGTTATCCGTGTGTTATTGGCCCAGGTTACTCTCTACCATATTCAAAGACAACATTGTATAATTTTGTTGTACTAAGTATACAGCGTTTATCAATGGGTCTCCTATATTGGGAATTTTTCTGGGATAAACTATTCCAAATTTCTCTGTAAATAATCCACCTGTGTCACTGTAATTTAGCATATAGTTACTTATTGAATATATCTAAGTGAAATAGCTCTTATTTTTTCAATGGGTTTTATTGAATAGGAAATATGGGTAGTTTAACTTTGCCCCTGCTGTTTCTTTCATAATCTATCACAAAACTCTAAATTTTTTTTAAAGCTCTCTTATACCATTACCCTTCAATTATATATGTCGAATTTTTTGGTAGCTTATTGAAAATTTAAAATAGTAATTATTTTATTATTTTTGCCAAATTTAAAAATCATAAATTTTTTTTTATTTTGAATTTTCTATAAGCTACAAAAAAAAGCGATATATATAATTGAAGAATAATGGTATAAGAGCGCTTTAAAAAAAATTTAGAGTTTTGTGATAGATTATGAAAGAGACAGAAGGGGCAGAATAATCCTTTATTCTACCACCCATATTTCCTATTAAATAAAACCAATTGAAAAAATAACGACTATTTCACTTAGATATATTGAATAAGTAACTATATGCTAAATTACAGTGACACAGGTGGATTATTTACAGAGAAATTGGGAATAGTAATATCTCCATACAAATTCCCAGTATAGGACCTTTAACAGTCAAAAATAAAACCAAAACGCCTCTTTATTGTTCGATTCATTTTTAATTTAATCATATTTTACACACGAGTACTTACATTTTTTAAAACAATTTTATTATAAATATATATAATATATATTAATTGCACTTCATACTGTAAAAGGCCACCATGCTTTTGGTTGTCCAATATTCGACATTTCCTTTTATTTATTTCATATAATTGGACATGATTTGTTATACAATTTAATCACGACTTGGTAAAACAAGCCATAGTGAATGCAAACCTCTTTCAGATAGGTATCAAGGTTAATACTGCCAAAATCAATAAAGTACACAGTAATGTTAATATAGTTGGTTCCGTTATATATAAATTGTTACTCATTATATATTTCTTGTAAGAAGCGACTCTTGTGAAGAAAGTGTGATATCCTCGTTTGCCGGAGGTGATCCCTACTAATAATCGTACATCAGAGTTGTTGGGATTTGATGTCTCGATACATGCTAGCGGACCTCCTGAATCTCCCTGGAAAATAAAAATACTTTCAATACAAAATATCCACTACTAGATTTCCTACGCCAGCTTCGCCCGAATATTTTCGAACAAAATAAAATATAGCTTATATCAGGGATATCGTAGCTTTCTAAGAATTTTTAGAATCGGTTTAGGAGACATTACCTCCTACTTCCAAACGTACAAACTTTACCTCTTCACAATATTAGTACAGATAAGATTCCTTGACCTTGTCTGTCCGTCTGTCTGTTTAAAACACACATATTGGACCATTGGTATCATGCAGATAAATTTAAATTTGTTGACTCTTTCCAGTTTATATATTTTCGAAATATGCATATGGCTGGCTGTCACGCTTTATAATAAACTGCCAAAGGACATTAAAAATATTGAACAAATAATAACGAAGCGAGTTTTGCGTAAATGGCTGGTGGGATATTGTTTCTACAGTGTAAAAGAATACTTGACAAATAAATATTAGAATATAATTATATTGTTTATACTTGTGCTTTAGAATATAATAATGTATTGGTGTCATGTAATATAGTTAATTTTGATGTAGTATTGGCTGGCACTGGTATTTGGAAGTAATAATGTGCCACTTTCTGTATTTTGCATACCAGGAATCTGTGTGCCTAGGCTTTCTGAAATTAAATATCTTTCTTTCTTTCTTTCTTTCACGGCCTTTACACCTTGCGGCGTTGTCAGATACACCAGTAATTGTGTAATTTTTTTGCTTGCTAACAAGTAAACTTTTTCACAAATATTAAAAAAAACATACCTTTGCAAGATCACCAGGCCAGGTATAAGTACATACATAATGCATCATATTTAGATCATGTATTTTATTGCAAGTAGCTGTTGGTATTACACGCAAAGCTGTGTACATCAAAACAGGCGATGGCATCTACAACATTAAATCAAAACATTTTTATAACGTTGACCACATTTGACCAAACAAATTAGATTTGATTAGGTAAAATCAAAACAATATCGGTAAAAACAAGTTACCCAATCGAGACGCGAATACTAAAGTTCTTCGACCATATCAATCGCAATGAAGACTCAATGGAGCGTCTCATGGTATAAGGTCGAGTCGAAGGCAGGATATCCCCTACCAGATGGTCTGTGACCTGGTTAGATTTTCTGGGAAATCGCAAGTGCGGCGGCAGTGTTCCAGAGTGATTTATAATAACCGTGGTGGTTAGGTTGGTGTCAAGAGTACACGAAGGCGTAATAACTAATGACGATTCCACGTCATGTCATGGCGACCGACGCAACGCACGGCGTGATGGGAATCCAGTTTAATCCCGTCCGCGCTGTGATAGTTGTGATTAGTCAGTGACATCACGGTCGTACCTACCTACCGATTTTATACTTACTACACTATAATACTTGACATTAGCGGAATCATCAAAACCCTGATGGAGATATTTTGAAAAAAAAAATTAATAGAATAGAATAATAACTAATGACCACATTCGGAACGCTCTAGTTAGAGAAGATTGTGTGAAAGAAAAATATTTTACCCTGGACCGGCTTGGACAAGTTGAAATAATAAAAGATAAAATATTGACTAAAATGGTTTATAGGCGAATAAGCGAGAAGCGAAAGGAAATGTTGGCAGAGAACTAGGTGTAGTTTTATTGAACATATACATAATATTTATAATTGAAGGCAGTATTAAAAGTACACACTATCACCGTGCGTATATGAAAGGTATGATGAATAGAAAAGAAGCGAAAGAAGTATGTCAGGATCGTAGCAAATGGCATTCGATTGTCTCTGCCTACACTTTTGGGAAAAAAATGTGTGATAATAGATACATTTACCGATTATTCAATATAATATACCTTCATAAAATTATTAAAAAAAATTAAAAGTACGCTAAGAAAAATAAAAAATCTATAAGAGGCCTTTCGATAAATATCTCAACAGAACTGAAGGAAGGAAGGAAGGTGATTTATTAGGTACTCTTAAAAAAGTACCATCATTAGATATTGTATACTAATATTATAAAGAGGTAAAATTTTATTTTTTGAATGTGTGTTTGTAATGAATAATCTCAAAAAATATTAAACCGATTCTAAAAATTCTTTCACTTATAGAAAGCTACGATATCCCTGAGTGACATAGGCTATATTTTATATTGTTCGAATGTATCCAAAGGCGGAGTTGGGGGTAGTAAATCTAGTAAGGAATAAATGTTTTCCGCTGGGGATGATAATGTTCTTATATGATATAATACTTACGCCGGTGTTCGTTCTGCCATATCCAGAAGCGATACAAGGTATTTTATGTTCAATATTTTTAACTGCTGGTTTTATAAAGCCAACACATGTGTTGTATAGCCATGGTTTCTTTGTAAACTGTAAAAAAAATATATTCTTAGGGTTCCGAACATCTCCGATGAGAAAACGGAAAGTTTTATTTATAGGATCTTCTACTGGACGAAAATTGTTGAAACTTGGAACTTATAGGTATAGTTTCATGACCCAAACACGGACGTATAGTGTAAATGATCAAATATCGTTTTTGGAGGTTAATTTTGGGGTAAAAATTTAAGTGAAAAAAAATTTTTTTTTCAAGTTCATGTGACATATTATCAAATGAAAGGGTTTGTTATAAGGAATACAAATATATTTTTTTATAATTTTAAAATACATAGTTTATATTATGTGTAAAAATTTACGTTAAAGTGCCCATCACTGGAGGCGTTCCCTTATTAGTCTTGTCTTATTATTAGTAAACAAAGCTTGTCTTTTTAAATAAGTTGTCAATTAAAAAACTTAAATCCGGTCATGGCGACGAACGCACGCGTTTTCGTCGTGGCGTGATGTGGAATCCAGTTTAATCCTGTTCGTGCTGTGATGGTTGTGATTAATAAGACATATCACGGTCGGCGGGATTTTCTTAAATACCGATTTATCGGCTATAAACACTATAAATATATACTTGACATTGGCAAATCACCGATAAACATTGATGGAGCCATAATAAAAAAGAACAAGAAGAAGACGTTATATTAACAATTTTACATATGAATTAAAATTTAAACATATTTTACGTTTGCAGACAAGTAAAAGACATGTAAAGTTTGTCTATCAAATAAGACAAGTGTAAATTAATGTATACTTTTATTTTTCAAATTCTATATATTTTTTTATTCTTAGACTCATAACATCATAAAGTGACCCATTGGAAAGATTACCTATGCGTCGGGGAAAAGGGAAGAAGTCAATGCCTTCAAATCTTCTATGTCGTGGTATAAAAACGATCAACGGGGATTCCCGCCAAATAAATCACCTTATAACTTAGAAAATTACTTACCACAATAGCAATATCTTGTCTAGGAAAACTGTAGTCGTATGGATATTTAACAGTTTCCAATCTTCTCCATTGTTCACAAGTTTTACCACTATCATATTCTGGCATTTCTGCTTTATTCAGAAGATTTCCAGCTACTACATATATATCGGAGATTCGCATCAGTTTATTAGGACTACAATTTAATAAAATTAATATAAGTATGAAATTTATCATCTATATCATCACGCCTTTCATCCCAAGACGGGTAAGCAGAGACAATCGAATGCCATTTGTTACTATCCTGACATACCTCTTTCGCTTCTTTTATATTCGTCATACCTTTCATACATGCTCGGTGATTGTGTACTTTTAATATTTTCATCGATCAATACATTTTTTATATGTTCAATAAAAGTACACATAGGTCGTACTCTGCCAGCATTTCCTTTTACTTCAGCCATATAAACCTTTTTAGTAAATCTTTCATACTTCATTCTTTCAACGTGTCCAAAACCAGCGTAAACTACTTTTTTTCATTTTAGTCAAAACAAATCTTATAACACTTTTATCTGACTGCCATGCAATCTTTAAATACATGCCTGGTGAATTTTAGTGTCCTGAATATTGTCCTCAATCGCCAGAATGTTATTCTGTTCAGTAAAAGCTCAGTGAGGGCGCCCGGCATTTCCTGTCACTTCTAAGTTAATTCAGAATCTACAACATCCACTAGGAAATATTCAAAATTTTAATATGAAGTGGAACCATGCAAGTAAATTAAGACAAAACTGTGAGTTGCTTTCCTTACCATCCTTGTCCCAACCCAAAATATCTCCACGAATTTTACTTTCAAAGGGAAACATTTATGTCACTAGTATCAAGAGTACAAATATCATCAAAACACTTCTGTACCTATATAAATTCTTTTAATCGAAAATTGAATAACTTTTCGTCAATTTCAAAAAAATATGCATCGGAGGGCATGCCGATGATGCCGTATTAATTGCATCTTCGGAGTAAGAGCTGCAAATTCTGGTTGAGGAATGCGAGAAAAAAAATATGAAAATTAATAATTCGAAATCAAAAGTACTAGTGTTTCAAAAAATGATGAAATAACGGAGTGTAACATTTGTGTGACAAGATGTAAATTAGAGCAAGGGAATGAATTTGTTTATTTAGGTAGTATGTTCACAAGAAGTGGAAAGGTAGACAAGGACATTGAAAGGAGAGTGAAGGCGGGAAGCAAGGTATTTGTTGGACTGAAAAATGTATGCAGAAATACAACTAAAAGTAAAATTAATATACCTATTGCTGTTTTAGTTCCATCACTTACTCATGGAAGCGAGACTTGGGAATGGAGTAAAAGCATGAAAGTAAGATAAATGCAGTGGAAATGCGGTCTTTATGTAGAATGTGCGATATAAAACGTATTGACCGCATCCGGGATGATGTCATTAGAGAAAAATGCGGAGAGAAAGATGATGTTGTGACTAAAATGAAGAAAAGTAGTTTACGCTGGTTTGGACACGTTGAAAAAATTAAGGATGAAATTATTGATCGAAGGCAATATTAAAAGTACACACAATCGCCGAGCATGTATGAACGGTATGATGAATACAAAAGAAGCGAAAGATGTATGTCAGGATCGTAGCAAATGGCATTCGATTGTCTCTGCCTACCCCTTATATAAGGATAGGGATATTCTGATGGCTTAGAAAAGGTAGGTTTTTCAGCTGGAAAATCAGCATAATATACGAGTTTATCCATGATTAAAATTGAAAAGTGGGTTTTGAAGGTGACAAATCGATCATGACATGTAAATTATACTTACCCTCTTAATAATATAGAACATAATCCTTTGTTTTTCCTTACAAAACAGTGCGCGGCACTTAACACAATGTTAGGTTTAATTATGGAACCACCACAAAAATTAAAATATATTGGACCACCTTTTTTAAAGGAAACCTGTAATTGATTTTTTTTTACATAAAAGTAGACTTTTGTAATGAAAAAAAATTTAGGTGGAGATATTTAACTATGTGCTACACTAACAGATAAAGAGGAACCTAATGGAAGGACTATCCACTTAAGAGTTCTCTTGGTCGCGTAAACAACTAAAAAACGCACGTGTTCGAAAAGTTTGCATCTCTTTCACCATTCACACCTAAAGAGAGAAAGAAAATTTCCAAACAAAATCTGTACAATAAAATACACAAAACGGACTTCAGCAAATCAAGTATTGTACAAAAAATAGTAAAATTAGCAAGTTATAGTTAATGGATCCTTAAATGTGAAATTGTCTTTACTCTAAATGTTAAAAAAATTAAGAAAATACGAATCGCAAAGTCGGTTGAAAATATGCGTGAAATTGATGACTTTCAGGGCTTCATAAAACCTAGATGTAGTTGATATTGACAGGATCTGAAACAGAGGAAGCATCCGTACACGGTACGCAGTGAGGTTAGTTCCCCCCTCTGTAGCCGCATAGTACGCTCGCATGAAGTTCTCATTTAGAGTATAGATAATTTCACATACTTTTATGGTTCATTAACTAGAACTTGCTATTTTTAATAAGTTTTGTACAATACTTGATTTGCTGAAGTTCGTTTTTGTATGGGACAAAAAGTTATTAGGCGTCTTCTTAAATCGTTTTCTAATCAAGTTTGTAACCTCATTATCCTCTCAATCACCTTATTAACACTTTATAGGCAAATTGCGGAATCTCCTAGTTTTTAAGATAATCAGTATTGAAAAAGAAAATATTTCTAAATAACCACTTAAAAATTTAATTTTTACTATAAAATTTATTAATAATAGTGTTATTCAAGCGACGTCTCTAAAGAAAAGCCGAGCCCTCTTTTTACACACATACCTTCAAGCCTGTTTCCCAAAAGGGTAGGCAGAGAGCATGGAGAGCCATGTTCTCTCGAACTTGGCATACTTCTCTTGCTTCATCCACTCCTTTTTATGTGACACGATACTATTTTATTAAATTCTCGTTTGAAGAATTTGCATACCTGATATGGAAAATCACCGATTTTAGCTGGTTCACCATTAAGTACCCTTAATGAAATATTTCTTAAATAATAATTAGAATGAAATGCTGGTTTAATTGGGGAACATAGTGATAACACAATAACAGGTAATATTAAAGTTAATAATTTAATTGATTTGTATTTCATTTCTTAGAATAACAGACAGCATATTTTAATAGTATTATATTACTTCCATGATTTTATAACCCTAGTGACATATCAATAAATATCGACATAAAAAATAATTTGGAAATTGGAGTAGAGTACTCTATGAACCACATCATTCTTTGTAACAAAGATTTAGGCAAAGATTTTAAATATACATCCGTACTATACATTAATTAAAACCAGATTCGAACGTATCATAGTTTTAAAAAATAATTAAAAATATTTTTGTTAAATAAATAACATTGAAAGATATTGTTATAGACTTGCTAAGGATTTCAGTTTTTTTAAGCATTGATGATCAGATAGTTTACTTTTAATCAGCAAGGAACATAATGCCTTTGCATCTAAAGTTCTGTTGAGATCCATAAAGTCATGTCAAATTGTGGTTGTCAAAATTCTCAAACTATATTTTTTTCTTGTATTGTTTTCACAAACATACGAAGAATTTTTGTAATTTCGTTACTGAAATGTAACTAAATAATAATAAATTGATTATTGAAAGTAATGAAATGTAAAATAATGTTTTTGGTCAAGGAATTATTCTCGTTATATTTATTAGGCATACAGTTTTCCATGGTTTCTATGAGAGAAACTCCATCGCTACCGTTTAAAGTTAGTCCGTAACTTATATTTGAACAACATACAAACTTCAGTAGGTACTTTGTTATAAATTAAAAAAATATTAGCATCTAAATAATGAACTTTTACTGCTGGGGCAGCCTGGGGCCTACGTGAAAGTGTTTTGGCTGAAGGAACATTATTGCTGACCCTTAGGTTTGCATGATGTAGCTTTATTAACCGTAGTAAAAAGTGGACAGTAGCTATAAATTGTACACTCATGACAACTACTACATATGTCTATCTATCATCAGGCCTTTTATCCCAAGAGGAGTAGGCAAAGACAATTCATTCATTCAAATTCAAATTCAAAAGATCATTTATTACTTAGGTACACAAGATACACTTGAAATCGTCAATTATAAATACTTCTTTCTAAAAACTTAATAAAAAAAATACATTTTTACAGCAATTTAAAAAATACAATGAATACAATTTTCAATTGGTCAAATAAAATTAATATTGATACATGTCTGAAATTCATTAAAAATATACAATTAGGTACAATTTAAATGCCATTTGCTACGATTCTGACATAATTATTTCGCTTCTTTTGTATTCATCATACCTTTCATACCTGCTCGGCGATTGTGTGCAGGTACTTTTAATATTGCCTTCGGTCAATAAATTTTTTTGATGAAAACTAATACATATCACCAGTTTCCCTTGATCTGTTTAAGGGGAGGAACAAATAATTTCGGTTGATTTCGGAACTGAAATTTCCGAATTTTACGAATGCTATGAACATACAATTTGGGCATTGAAAACTAGAGGATTTTATCTAGTATTGTGTAGGATGAAAACTTGATTTTTTTAAATCATCTTTCAAAAACACCTTTTTAGTCATACGACCATACTCTGAAGGGATTTACGTTTAAATTTTATACGAATCTGTAGCTAATTTCAGTACCTAGTATTGATTAGGAAGATGTATTTTTAATAAATTATTCATTTAATGTGCCGCTTACGTCATATATTCCGAGAAGCGGTAAATTATGCCCTTCTGCAGCAAGAACGGACAAAGCGCCGTCGTTGTCTTGCATGACGCGATCAGTTACGCCCGAACCACGAGTTTTAGGTCGTGGCTTACGATTAGGAATTTCTGAGTCGTTCCTCGTCTTAATATGGACAACAGTCAAAAAATTTACACTTCAACTAGTGTGTCTGGTCACACCGCAAGATATTAGTATAGTTATTGTCGAATTAGTATGGTCAATGGTCAGTAAGAAAATATCTAAGTATGTGGCGGTTTTGTACAGATAGTTTTTATATCTTCATGATTGCTTATGGCTCCCGGAACCGTGTTATCCTACAAATGTCTTCCTCTATTAATAGATATACAGATATTATTATGTTGCGCAATTATGATTTGCCAATGTCAAGTATTATAGCCGTTATAGTATATATACCGATTAATCGGTAGCTAGGATGATCCCGCCAACTGTGATCATAACTATCACAGCGCGGGCGGGATTAAACCAGATTCCCCGTCATGTAACGACGGAACGCGTGCGTCGGTTGCCATGACATGACGTAGAATCCTATACTGCTCTCATTTTCATGCATAGCATCGACGTCAAAGTGACACTTTTCTATATCTTTCCATCAGCTGAGGGTTAGTTAGACTCAAAAGTCATTGAATTATGTCACTCTAAATTCACGGGCATAATACCCGGTCCTTTGTAAGGCTTGCATGGGGGCATAGGTCCAACACGTAGAGGCGCTTTAGAGTGTTTAATCTAAAGTGTCGTGACTCTGCACCCGTTCCATTATTATAATGTTTTGCAATGTTGTAAATTCTGTAGTGCGGCTGGAATCTTTAATGTTAACATAACATTTGATGCATAATAGTAGTATTTGAATTTCAGGAAATAATAATACAAAATGAAAAATATAATGCTTCTTTAGATGCATGTTACGCAAGGATTGTGGGTGGAATAGAAATACCCATTGAGCTTGTTCCATATCAGGTAAATGACCATAGAGTTATTGTTGTGGTTAAAGTTTTATTAGATGATACCGGCATCATAATATGTAGACAATTCTGCAGCTTCACTATGTTTAGTTTTATTTTGTTATCAATGATTACCTTATTTAATTAATCTATCTATCTATCTATCATCACGCCTTTCATCCCAAGAGGGATAGGCAGAGACAATCGAATGCCATTTGTTACGATCCTGACATATCTCTTTTGCTTCTTTTATATTCATCATACCTTTCATACATGCTGGGCGATTATGTGTACTTTTAATATTTCCATCGATTAACATATTTTTTATATGTTCAATAAAAGTACATCTAGGTCGTCCTCTGCCAGCATTTCCTTTCACTTCAGCCATATAAACCTTTTTAGTCAATCTTTCATCCTTCATTCTTTCAACGTGTCCAAACCAGCTTAAACTACTTTTCTTCATTTTAGTCACAACATCATCTTTTACACCGCATTCTTCTCTAATGTCATCGTTCCGGATGCGGTCAATACGTTTTATATCACACATTCTACGTAAAGACCGCATTTCCACTGCATTTATTTTACTTCCATGCTTCTTATTCCATACCCAAGTATCGCTTCCATAAGTAAGTGATGGAACTAAAACTTACAACTAAAAGTGAAATGAACATACATAATGCAGTAACAGTTATTTAATTAACTTATTATTTATCTTCGAAATGAAACATCATCAAAATTCATTCAGTCGTAGTCTAACCAACAATTTATTACTTATATTTAATTGTATTTGCACGAATAACCAATAATTTACTCTACTTTAAAAACACTTTAACACCCATAAATCCTATAATTGAGAAAGTCCGTATGTTTGTACGGCTGAAGAGACTTAGGTTTAGAAAGAAGAAGCTTTAGAATTATAAAATGTTTTACAGATATTTAGGCCTGAAGAAATGACACATCTAGGTCCATTAAGTGCAGCAACAGGCTTGCCACCTGTTCTGTTCAATATGGGTAACTGGCAACAAGTTGACACTGTTGCTGGTGTACCTGGCCACACCGCAAAGTGTAAATGTGTAGATGTGTTTGCATTTATTTGTTTACAGGTTGGCATAGTTAAAAAAGTAAAATCATGGACTTACACGTTTTGTGGAGGTGCATTAATTACTACTAAGTACATTATGACAGCAGCACATTGTTTCGTATCTTCGTTAGTATCTTTTAATATTTTAAAGAAGTAGGTACCTATATGTATATTTTAACTATAAATATTGATGTTTTGTAGCGGTCACACCAAACCTGGATTATAACAGCTCTTGTTGTACCTACATTTAAATCCTAATCCTAAAATCCTGAGTTTATTTACACTTTCCTGGTACATATTTGTTGACTTACAATTCTGGAAATCAGTATCAGAATGACTTTCCATTTTTATTCCAATATTTTATTAAGTAGATATCAGAGCTAATGATAATATTTTCAATTTTCCAACGATGCTCGTTGGCCTTGTCCCTTTATATTTGACACGTCAGGAAAGACACAAATCCAAGAAAATATCTTGATTTTGAAAGAGTTTCGTCGCTCAAGAGACGGGTCCATCTCGAAAAATAGTAAAAAATGTGCTAGTAGTAGGCTATAGGCAACACAACACAAAGTGAAGCTTGAAATGTATAAGATTAGAAGACTTGACCAGATATTTATTTATTGTTCCTTTTGTGACATAGACGTCTAATTGGCATTAACTAGGTAGACCACGGGTTCGATCCCGGATCCCGGCCATGTACCAATGGGTTTTTTTATTAAAAACTTATGTACATAATCTGAATCCATCTAAAATATACCTCAACAGAATTAGCCACTCGTTAGGTATGGTCTCACAAATACCAACGGCTAAACGAGGGAGACTTGATCTTCCGCTGGGTACCCTGGAACAATAAAACGGTTTCGGGAGCTGTAAAGCAACCCGTGAAGAAAGAAAAAAATGATTGAGGTACACAAATTCCTGAAATAACCTTGCATAAGATTATTATAAGGGTTGGTCTCTAAATGTGACAAGAAAATAATTCTAAATTGGACTAACTATAACTAAGAATATCAAAATCTGTATTTACGGCCAAGGGCAGGGAAACGTGTGTCATCTGACATTCTACTGAAATAAAAAGAAAGTTGACTTATTTCAGATCCCCTGTCTTTGCTCGTACATATTTACGAGAGTTATTCCTAAGAGTATGGGATTGAGGATCTCTTTTTGTAAAACCATTTTTTTTCTTTTATAAGGAGCGGTAATTTAAACATAAATCTTGATGATGTTTGGGCGGTAGCTGGACATGAAAAATCTAGACCCAAGTTGGATGATCTATACAGCCAATATAAAAGAAAAATTAAATATTTTTGGAAACATGAAGACGTCGAATTAGGTCCTGTTCATGACGATATTGGAATAATTGAGGTGACTGATTCCGTTATTCTGATATTTATTTGCCCGCTTTAAGTAATAGTACGATCAGAAAAAAGTTGAGTATGGAATATTTCTCCGTTTGTTAAATCCACCGCAGACTCGGCGGATATTTCATCGAAGATTTTCGGCCCTTTTGCCGGATGATCAAGATTGATACAGGCCACACACTAGAGATTAGTCAGTCGCAATATCTGTAATACGTGTGTTTTTGTGCGTGTGTTTTACTTAGGAGGTCATTCAACATGCTTAGGTGTTTCGCCTGGATATGTCGGACTAAAACCTCTCCTTCCCTCCAGCTTCTGTTCCCCCGCGGGAACCGCCGTAAGGTATTACTTCGCGGGGGGAAAACTAGCTGCCGCTCTTCCTTCTGGTAGCTAAGGTCTCTTCTTCCATCCTTCTAGTCATTGTCTTTTGCTCTTCTTCTTTCGATGGAACGCAAGTCTGTGAGGACTTCTGTGGCAAACGTGCTGGTAGCGTTCCAGGCAGGTTTTGACGACAGCTTGCTTCTACTATGGTTGGATTTGGTATGTCTATGGTTGGATTATTTGGTTGGATTGTCTCCAGTGCATCACGCTGGAGATTAAAACGAGGGCACACAAAGAAAACATGTTCTGCATCTTCAGTAACACCTGGGCAGGACGGGCCCTCCGGGGAATCATCGTGCTTGAAGCGGTGGAGATATGCCCGAAACCAGCCGTGTCCTGACTCCGGTTCAGCTAAACGTCGATCATAGGTATGAGACGCTGCGTCCACCTACCCTTCTCTGCAGTATCCCACTGTAATTGCAATCGGCTTATGCTGTTCTGCCGTTCTTCCATTTTGAGTCCCTCAGCGCTCAGTGTGGTTGTCCTCTTTCGTTGGTAAAGAGTTCCTCAGCTAGAACTCTAAGAGGCAAAGTTCCGGAAGGCGCTAGCTACTCTTAGGGCACTCAGTCGATATAACTGGTCCAGCCTTTCTCCATGATTCTTGGATCTCTAGTGCGTCGGCCCAAATGGATATTCCATATGTGAGCACTGATGTGACTACTGATGACAGCACAGGCCTCCTGCTCTGCTTCAGGCCGCCGACGTTAGGCATCATCCTTGCTATGCTGTGCGAGTGTGTGTGTGTTTTCACAGCAGTCCGGATCTGTGCGGCATCAAAATCGACCAGAGAAAGTGGAATCGCTTCAAGTTGACTTCAAGTGAAGAAAATATTTGATTGATGAGTGACAGATGCAAAACGGAAATGAAGTAAAACAACAAATAATAAAAACCGGCCAAGTGCTAGTCCGCAAAGTTTTTCCTGCGAAATACACGGGCGTCAAACTTAGTCTGACCTTAGTGCATACTATTGAGTGTACGGAACCCTTCGGTGCGAGTCCGACTCGCACTTGGCCGGATTTTAGCTGATGAAGAGGCATAAAATTAAAATAGATTCTAAAGCAGACTATTAAAAAGCAAAGTCCCCCCAGCCGCGTCTGACTGTCTGTGACCCTGTCACGCAAAAATTACTGAACGAAATGTATTGCGGTTTCCAATATTAGATAGGTTGATTCACCGGGAAGGTTATCAGTATTAAACATGGACCTATCATGTTTAGGAGCTGAGCATTAACAGTATGAGTTAATCAAGTCGAGTTGGTGTATACTGTCTAATTCGTCAGAGATATAACAAAATCATGTAGTTAAAGAATCGTGTAAAATCAAATTATCTACAAAAATATGCGCAATAGCTATGTTATCGTTGTTTCAGTTTTCAAGACAAAACAACTTTTACGCTAACTACAAATTACTTTTATGTTTATTTTCTCAGGTGCAGGAACAATTTGTTCTATCACCAAGGGTGATGCCGATACGTATGCATACATGGAAGACCATTGGTTTTCTTCGAAGTGGCATGCAATGTGCAGTTACAGGATATGGGAGGAAAGAAAATGTGTTTAATATGTTTATTATATTAGTTAGCACATCACTCAATAAGTCCCGGGCCTGACATATAGATGCCGCCACCTCCTAACCTTCCTAACCCTAACCTAGTAATCCTAACCTTCAAACGAAATATTGTGTCAAAATTTCATGACGTTTAGTTTTAAAGTTACAGTGGTTTTAGTGAAGCATCTTTTGTTTGTTTAAAAACAATGGGTGAAAAACGAGGTGAAAAAGAATTTCGTGTTGATTAAACATTCTTTTTTGGTGGGAAAAAAATGCTGTTCAAGCAAAGCAATGGCTTGATAGGACTTTCAACAATTAAGAATGTATCGATATGTGACAATGGATGAAACATGGATCCATTACTAGACGCCCGAATCAAAAAGATCGTCTGCTTAGTGGACAGTTGTTGTTTCATTAGTTAGGCCCGGGACTTATCTCCTTGATCCGTGGTCTACATAATTATGTGGTTCACCTAGGTGTTCCACGAGTACCTTTTTGTACCCGTAGTATATGTATTGGATAATGTTACGATGTTGCTCACACAGTCACTATACTAATATTATAAAGAGACTTCTTACGCGTTGCATTAGGGATTCAAAAGTTGGTGGCCGAGTGGTTAAGACGTCTGGTATTAACTAGGTAGACCGCGGGTTCGATCCTGGATCCCGGATCCAGCCCATGTACTGCCCATCTGACAAATCACACTTAGAGGCTTTTCCATCTAAATATACCTCAACAGAACTGGCCACTCGTTAGGTAGGTATAACCTTACAAATACAATTCGGCTAAACTAGGGAGACTTGGTATTACGCTGGGTATCCTGGGATCGTAACACGGAGTCGAGAGCTGTAAGGCAACCCGTGGAGAAAGAAAAAAAAAGTTACACCCCATTTCACATCTTAGGGCTTGATTTTCAAAAAATCTTTCTTAGTGCACCTCTACACACCAAGAATTGCCAGGAAGCCAGTACACGAATGTCGTGACGCGAACCTATAACATTTTCTCCTACCAAACGTACTCTCCTGCTCAACGCGCCTAAAGACAACATTTATTTTTATTTTCCAGAATGAAGAGAGTGCCGAATTAAGATTAGTTTGTCTTCATATGGTGGATTGGAACGTGTGTCTAAATATATATGGGCGCTACTACGTATCCGCTCACACAGTATGCGCAGGTGATTATGGATTGGACAGTTGTCAGGTAAATATTTTCTGTGTTAAATAAAATATACCTAAGTGTTAATCTATTGTTACAAGTAACAGGGATCCAGGGATCCAAGTGTAATTTTTTTGGTTACAAGTGGTTTAAAAACATTTTTATTTCTATTCCATAGGGTGATTCAGGAGGTCCTTTAGTATGTGACGGTATCTTGGTTGGAATTCTCTCCTTAGGCGGTGTTTGTGGAGAACACCCAGCAGTTTACACAAAAGTGTTCGATTACACAACAAGTGAGAAGATTCCCTTCCAAATAGCGACACAAGCTTCAAGCATCTATTGTGCAGCGACAATAATGATTACTTCTATTGCAATAATTCTGATGTTAAATTTTCAATCAATTATATTTTTTTAAATATACACAAATTAATAAAATTGAAGTATTATTCTGTTATTTCAATACCATAATCTATGTAGAATAATGAGTATACACTGTCCCAGTGTCCCAGAATAGGATACAAACGGGTTGAATGAATTTTCAAAAAACTTTCAGTGATCAATAGTAATATGGACCTAAGAGCTCTCTTGGTCGCGTAACCAAGTAAAAAACGCACGTGATCGAAAATTTTGCATCTCTTCCACCCAATATACGAGCGAAAGAAATAAATAGAGAAAGAACAAACAAAATCGGTACAACAAAATACACAAAACTGACTTCAGCAATTCAAGTATTGTACAAAAAATATTAGAAATAACAAGTTCTAGTTAATGTACCCTAAATGTATGTGATGTGAAATTATTTTTACTAGATATGTAAAAAATATACATTAATAAATATATTAAGAGAACTGGAATCGCAAAGTCGGTTGAAAATATGCGTGAAATTGATGACTTTCAGGGCTTCATGACACCTAGGTGTAGCTGATATTGACATATTTTTTACATATTGAGTATAGATAATTTCATACACTTTTAGGATCCATTAACTAGAACTTGCTATTTTTAATAAGTTTTGTACAGTACTTGAATTGCTAAAGTCCGTTTTTGTATGGGACAAAAGTTATGAGGCGTCTTCATCTTTGAATGTTATCAATCCGAATGTGATAGATTTAAATAAACTTTTCCAAATTCCTCGAAGTCAGCTTTCGTGTATAAAGAATACGATTTATGATATAATTTTATTTATTGCTAATAACAATAGTGTAAAATACTTTGAGCTTTTCATCATGAAAAATGCGCTTGAGTCCGTTCTTATATATTTTGGTTGAGGTTGGCTGAGTTCTTCCCCTGTATATTTTAGTATTTTCGTATATACGGCCGGATAATTACCACAAATTCCTCCAAATGATAAAATACCAACTTGTATTCCGCTACAAACCAGAGGACCTCCTGAGTCTCCCTGGAATAAAAGTAATACTGAATTCCCAACTTTCATTCCAAGTATACTAAATTAATTGAAAATTAAATCTGTTCATCTTTGTGATCAAAATACAAAAGTACAAAAAAATATTTGACGCAGGTTATGTTCCATAATGTAGGTACAAAAACGCTGAACTGTAATAGCTTAGATTGGGACAAACAGACAGATATGTATTTATTTTTAAACTATGAGTAATTATGACAAAATTTGGACAGTGCTGTCTGAGATTGAAAGTTTTTTTTAATACAAATATAAAAAATGCAATAGTTTGTTTCATCATTTTGGTTGGATTTTGAAAAGAGCTAAAATTCAGAAGGGTGTAATTATTTCATATTTCAGAAAATTCCACGAGCAATGCAAGGCTTAATTGGCAATAACCTTGCAACTGTCGGCACCAGTCTGCCCAGCGCATACGATGTTTTCTGGTACCAGTTCGCTCCCAAATTGTTTAACGCACTTAAATCGGGGAACGATTGGAATACAAACCAATCTTAATTCTTTACTTAATGTGTTCTGAAATTTAAAAAAGAAGATATTTTATTTCTGCCAACATTAAACACTGCTTGCCATCGTCTCGTATAAAAGGGGATCATCTTGACCTTAGCTTCCAATAGATGACACTGTGTCGAATTTTTGTATATTTATTTAATTTTTGCACTTTTAATTAATCAAATGAAACTAAATTTACCATAGCGGTCAATTTACAATGGTGTTGTTTTATTCATCTATTATTCAACTAGCGGCTTGCTTCGACTTCTCCCAGAGTAACAATTATATACAAACTTCACACTAATATTTTAAATTTATTTGCGAGTAACGCCACCCTTTGATGAGGTTGAAAATTGTCGTATGGAAAAGTGGTTTTAGTTATTATATCTTCGCATATTGCCTTTCAAATTAAACCGGTTTGGAGCACATCGGTTGGATGGTTTCAAAGTATAGACTTACGGACATATTTTTGTGTTTTATATACATATATAGATTTGTTAGTAACATTAAAAATAGGCAAAATAATCTACTTACTGTACAAGTACTGTACCAATATAAATCGTCTGCCCTAAAATAAAAAATAACAAAAATACGCCGTTAGTGTCATCTATTAAGAGTTAGGTTCAAGACAATCCCCCTTAACAATATACAAACATTTTCTCTCCTTCCGAAACCTGAGACGCCGCACGAAATACCGTTCCTAACAAACTCTAATTCCAATGACGAGTTAGGTGAATGTAATCGTATTGGAAACACGCTTTGTGAAAATATATAGGGCTCGTCAACCTGAAAAATTATAGTTTCAAATTTTATAAAATACATGACTAGCGGACCCGGCAGACGTTGCCCTACCTAAACATTGACTTGCCTGCACTACCCCTACCCCTACCCCTAACCCTACCACTACCACTAACTCTGGATAATGTTCATACAAAAATACTAAAATCGCGAATAAAAAGTGGGGGTGGGGGTAGGAGGGTGAAAAATAGTTTACGACCTATTCTCATTATACACAAAAATAGATAATGAAATAAACAAAAAATCTGAAGGGATGGAAAGTAGGGGAAGACCATGATGCAGTAAGTATACTAACAACAAGTGAAAGAAAAGTTAAAATATCGTGACGTACCAGCAGGAATTCAAATTAAGGACCGTTGCTCTCAGTTATCTTGTATCTGTCAAAAATATGGCAAAGTTAATCCTGGAAAGATGAGTTATTTATATTTTAGGGTTCTAAATAACCGTAGTTTTTAAAACGAACATTGCTTTTGCGTTTTTAAAAATGGCTATTTAGAACTCTTAATAATTATTAAAATAAGTTATGTCTTAATCCAATTTAAAATAATAACTATTAACGGTGTTGGATGGAAATGTTGTATAAATAAAATTAACATTCCAGGATTAACTGAGTTTTGGCACATTTTTGACAGTTATAAGATTACCTTGACCAAAGGCCCTTAAGATCGATGAACAGAGAAGAGAAGCGATATAAATACTCCACCGACAAGACAATAATTCTAAAGGTGAATTCATTTAGACGAGCCGAGCAGTATAAGTACTACTCGGTCTGAATGTGTCTTTTATATCGGGTTGCTTTACGGCTCCCGTAACCGTGTTTTCGGTCCCAGGGTACCCAGGGTTAGACAAAGTCATCCTCTTTTAGCCGATGGTATAAGTTATAAAAAACCGATTGATCTTAATAATTTTACTTATAGAAATACAAAATTAATTTTGGTCCCTAGAAGATACCACGAGTATTTACTTTACCCGTGGTCTCTTCGAGAAATCTAAACTAATATTATAAAGAGGTAAAATTGGATTTTCTGTTTGTAAAGAAACTCAAAAACTACTGAACCGATTCTAAAAAATATTTCACTACTAGAAAGCTGAGTCCGATATCCCTGAGTGACATAGGCAATATTTTATATAGTTCGAATATATCCACGGGCGGAGCCGGGGGCGGAAAGTCTAGTCTAATATATAAAAATCAATATTAGTTTGTTCGTATTCGATAGACTAAGGCAGTCGATAGCCTAATTGGTAGGACGGTGGACTTGAAACCGGAGGTCCCGGGTTCAAATCCTACTTGCTGCCAAAATGCTAAGCACCAATTTTCTTTAAGAATATGTGCTTAAATCGACTCCTCATGCTTCGGAGGGCCGTCCAGGCACCAACCCGCCTGCCAAGCGTGGTGACTATGGCAATTCCTCTCAATGAGCACCACTAAAAATGGTGCGCTAGAGGGAGACCAATGCTCCAGCACGGATCTTAAAAAAAGATTGATGATGATGATTCGATAGACTCAAAAACTACTGGACCCTATTTGTTACTATTGGTACCATTAGAGTGGTTCACGGGGAAGGTTATAGGCTATATAATATATATAATATATTTGGAAGCGAAGCAGTAACCAATAATGTCAATGTTCCTTATTCGGCGAATAAGGTAGATGACAGGGTAAATAAATTTTATTCTATTTAGTCCGACATTTAGATTATCAAAAAATATTGGACACGTATTTTTTCTTTTGTCAATCAAACAAAAAATGACAGAGATAAAGCGCGTCAAAGTTTAGGAGTGGGAGCTGGTGATGTCACGCCTTGCTAAAAATTGTACTAAGGCGTGACGTCACGCGGAACTTTAGCGGGCTATATTTTCATCATTTTTTGTTTAATTGACAAAAGAAAAAATACGTGTCCGATATTTTCTGACAATCTAACTGACGGACTAATTAGAATTTTTTAGTCATCATGCCTATTGTGTCAACGGGGTCGGGTAAGCACAGAGCATTCAAAAATTGTATTTCTCACCTCTACTACGCCTAAATCATTAATCAAATGGGTCGGGTCATAATTAATATGTTTGTATACGTTTTTAACTTTTCTAATGTCTTTAGTGTATAAATCCTCTATATTCGGCCTGGACTGTTCCAAACCAGCGACCACTTCAACTTTTGTCAAATTTCTGCTTAGTACGCCATTCCTGAAAGTAAGGAAAAACTATATTTTTCGCAATATAACTTCCTATAACGATTAGAATCAAAATTTGCATTTATGTATGCATGTAACAACAGTAAATATTATGTCTAAAGGTGCCCACTCATTGGTCTAGGATAGGTCGCCTGACCGAAAACTTTCTGTGAGATACCGGACCAGTGCGTGGGCTATTTTAGTTACATTTACACGCAGGTAAAAGATTTAAAGAGATAAAATATTTAACATAATATATGCGAAAAACCTGTTATAATGAGATGAGTATGACTTGAAAAGGTGATTAAAAATAGCAACATATAAAATTGTAAGCTTACTTTCCAACAAAACAGTGTGCTGCTGTTATTGCATGCGACACGGTTACCAAAGAGGCTCCGCAAAACGTGAAGATTTTGTTTGATTGAGGTCTTTCTATTAATGCAATCTAAAATTAAAAATAATTACGTAATTAATTAATAATGATAACAAAGTTTACAACGTTAAAATTGTGGTCTTTAAATTGAGACCATGTCAAAATTATATACTTGACTATCCTATGTCACTCTTTCTTATTGCCTGCTACTTCGTACGCGTTGTATTAGGAATTTGGTAGGTAGCGTGATGTTAAAATATAATCTATAACCTTTCAAATACCATCAGCTAAACGTGGGAGTCTTGGTCTTCCGCTGGGTACCATGGAACCGTAACACGCTTTCGGGAGCTGTAAAACAACCCGTGAAAAAAGAAAAAAATGTGTATTGTACCTGATAGGGTATCATTTCTATTGGCACCACAGATCCACCCACAATCCTAGCCAAGCAGATATCAAGAGCTGGTTCATATTGATAGTTTTCCTCAACTATATCCTGTAAAATCTAAATTAAATAAATCATAGCTAGCTACACAACGTATAGATTTCAAGACGATGAAGTAATTTTCATTGATAACATAATAACAGACATGAAGAAAGTTATGCTTATATATCTGTAAAGTTTGAAAATGTTGGTGATGAAAGTTTGAAAGATAAAGTTTGAAAATGTTTGTGATGAAAACTAGAAAGACAACAATAGTTGATTGAACTAGACTGTCCTAGAACAAGGCATTTACGCATGAGAAGTACTGAAACATGATACCGTTATTCTAATATTTTGTAAAAATATAGATATTACCAGAAAACGTAAGGGTGGCGATGTATCCGATGCATTATTTTTTACCAATGGTTCTAAAATTGAAAACATGAAAACTGGTATAGGAAGCAAACAAAATATGCTTTTAATTGACATTAGCAATTTAAAAAAAATGGCATTTTCAAAAGAATCTTTTAATAATCTCTTAATTTTATATGGTCTAAAAATATTTTAATATTAATGTTTTTTGTATTTACTTACGAAATCAATACAAAACAAAAACTGTCATAGAAGGTCATAGAGAAATTTAAAGAGTTTTTTGTTTAGGCACGGATTTGAATCTACGAGACCAAAATCTCAGAATATAGATTAGAGTGGGATTTTCTTGTATGGATGGGGACCCCCTTTTAATTTTAACTTTATTTTATTTTTAATATTTATTTTTATAGCGGCCATTGTAATACACACTCTGTGAAAATTTAGTTCTTCTTCTTCTTCTTTTTTATTATGGCTCCACCAATGTTCATCGGTGATTTGCCAATGTCAAGTATTATAGCCTTTATAGTGTATATAGCCGATAAATCGGTATTTAAGATAATCCCGCCGACCGTGATATGTCTTATTAATCACTGATTAATCACAACCATCACAGCGCGAACAGGATTAAACTGGATTCCACATCACGCCACGACGAAAACGCGTGCGTATGTCGCCATGACCGGATGTGGAATCAAAATTTAGTTCAAAAGATACAGTCCTGTGACGGACAGCGGAGCCATAGAGTATGTCTAATGAATAGTGTCATTTGGTTATTTAAAAAATTTTAATATGGCAACATTTATACTGTAATTTTTATACTATTTATAGAAAGAATGCTTCGGTTTGATACTTCGTTAATTTTGGTATTTTTTTGGTAGATTTTGTGCATTCAGTTGGTTACTTTCAAAAAGTGTTGATTATGAGGAGTCACTCAATACATAGTTGATGGCCAAAAATTAAATCAAAATCAAATGCTGATTTAATTACGTTTGTCGTTTGTATTTAGACGTAGACTATTTGTAATCTTATCCGGACTTTGATCCGGAATATGTTTCATCAAAACAATATCCATCCACATAGTGAATTAAATTCTTCATCTTCTCTTGCCGAGGCATTACAGGGTGGCCCAAAATATCGCTGACAAATGATTTCACTAATTATTTTACTAACTGTAAACGATAGGTACTGAAATGATTTTATAAAATTTAAAAACAAAACTTATTTTGTACAAGAATCCCTATTTGTCTTCGAAATGACCTCCTTTAGCGCGGATACATAAAACGCTTGGTAAAATTTTCTGTAATCTTCCGCACTTCCTCCACAGATTTTCTGTCCCTCGTCCGTGTAAGAATAGCATTTAGCTCATCAACACTTTTATGACGCTTAGCACAGGTAGACCTGATCATCTCTAAGATAGACCATAAACTGTAATCCATCGGATTCTTTTGAGCTGATAAAATCAGGAAAATTTTATACCACTGTTGAACATATAAAGCCATGTGAGCTGAAGCAGAGTCTTGTTGAAATATCCATGGACGGTTACCGAAGTGCTGTTGACCCCAAGGAAGAACCACGGATTCAAGAATATCTTGTCGGTAATTTTCTTGATTAATTTTCATACCTTTTTCTACAAAAACTAGGGGAAATTGCACCCTAAAACATAACTGATTCCGCGTTTTGGCGATGTGAAACAACTACAGCAGATCCAGGACGAGTGGAAAACCAGAACCTGACATTTTGGTGATTATGAGCTTGTTCTATCGAAAATAATTTTTCGTTGGAGAATATTTTCCCAACTTGAAGTGCAACGCTTGTTACAACGCTCCGTAAGCAAACGACATCTCTCAAACGAACTTTTTTGTCTTTGTCTGCAAGCAATTGCGCTTTTCTGAGTTTATATGGTACCAATTGGAGATCATATCAAAAAGATACGAGGCATTTCAGGCGTGAAATCGGCCAGACAGGTGTATTTAGGTACTTTCACAGTATAATGTCGTATGGTATTTTGTTCTGGGGTCATGTTGCTGACGGGGCTTCAATTTTTGTTCTGCAGAAGCAGGCTGTCCGCATATATAAACTGGGGTTATAAATAAAAAGGCCTGAAGTGAATGGAAATGCTGGCCTAGGTGTACTTTTATTGAACATATAAAAATATATTAATCTATGGATATATTAAAAGTACACATAATCGCCAAGCATGTATGAAAGGTATGATGATAATAAAAGAAGCGGAAGAGGTATGTCAGGATAGTAGCAAATCGATTGTCTCTGCCTACCCCTCTTGGAATAAAAGGCGTGATGATAGATAGATAAGATAATATAGAGCAATCTAATGGTTTCTGTTGCGTATTTAGGATGGTTTCTAGTAGTATCGTTATTCTGAGGTCAGGAGACAGGCTAGCGCATGCGCATTGTAAGACTCACGCGGACCTGAAAGTTATTAATCAATGTTGTCAGTCCTTAGAACAAATATGTCAACCTAATAAATTACTATGTATAAATAATTATATTTACGAAAATTTACCAAAAATGTTTTCAAAATTAAATGAAGTGATTAGAGGATTTACCATACTACTTATTTTTATCAATGTAGCAATTTCAAAGAGAGAAAAAAGTATAGCACGTACTAAAGCTAATCCTAATTTAGATTTTGCGGTAAACTCTTCTTACTTAAAGATTAATCCAGAGTATTTTGCTTTGGTCTGGAAGAACGACTATCCGATGAAGGATTAAAATCTACTCGTAGCTTAGGAATAATCCAATCTATATCTATAAATATAATTTTAGTGTCTTTCTATGATTTCTTTTTTAAAATTGACACAATGTAATTTACATTTTAAATCTTATCTGTTCCGAGCGTACATAAAACCGCTGTCAGAACTTATGAAAATAATAGCAGCGGCAGGCATATTGCTTGTTAAATGTACACAGTGTTACCAGGGCTTCTAAGCACCATCTATAAATAATTTTCAGGCTGTCGTAAAACAGAATTCGGAATTTCCAAAAGTTGCCAATATCTGTATGCTGAGGATTGCTGGGGGAGCCTCGGCACCACCTCAATATGTGCCATATCAGGTTTTTTTATATATTGATTAAAATACCTTTTGGGTCAGACAGGGTTTTTACAATCTCGGTTGTATAAAAAATATTTTCTGCCAATTTACACCCTGCAGTTTTTTTATACATATTTTTTTTGTTTTTTTGAAAGAATTTTGCAAGTCGCTGCAGGGAGTAAATTGGCAGAAAATATTTTTCTTACAACCGAGAGGTCCCCACAAATGCTGTTCACGGTAGGAGAGGTTTTTTTAAATTTTTTTTTTCTTCTAAATCGGCTCAGCGGCGTATCTTCTACAATAATTTGTAGAGGGGGGCTCAGACTACACGAAAAAGGGGTTTTTGCCGGCAAGTGCTTACAACCACTTTCTGTCTCCATCTCTCTAACTAGTACGCACCCAAGTCCGTTCAGAAAATATAGTTTTTGTGTAGTAAGTAAAAATAACTTTATTGAAGTGAAAATTTCTTGAGCGATTTTTATTATTATTCATAGTTTACGATTGTTATTCATAGTTTAAATTTTTCACTTCTGTCGGCATGGCGGCAGTCCCCATTGCCTATATACTACATACGGGTCAATAGTTTTATTTCGAATCCCAAATAAAAAGAGTACTTATTGAAATGTTCATATTTTCAGGTGTCATTAAGACAACGCTATGAAAAATATTGGATAACCTACTGTGGAGGATCTTTGATTACTTATATTTATGTTTTGACTGCTGCACATTGCTTTTGTGGGAAGTAAGTTGCATAATATGAGCCTTAACAGTCACAGCGTAGTAACTTTCTATTACGGTATATGTTAGTTATCTAGCCTTACAAACCTTCCCCAAGCGGTTGCTTCAACCACATATACCTAGTCTAGCCACAAATATTGTTACAAAGAAAAATACATTTTTTTCTATTGCACGTAACATTTATTTCTATTACAGTGTGTTAGTTTAATACATTAATATAAAACCATTAAAAATATATAAAGCTTATTCGAAGTGGTCTCCATTGGCTGCAATACACTCCTTTAAACGTTGAGGCCAGTTATCAATAGAAGCACGCACTCTTTCCATGGGAAAATTCTTCACTGCCAATCGTATAGCTTGTTTTAGGGACTCCAAATTATCATGGCATTTAGAGTAAGCCATACTCTCTAAAACTGACCATAAATCATAATTCAGCGGATTAAGATCGGGACTAGATGACGGCCAGTCTTCAGCTCTGATGAAGTCCGGAACATTCGTTTCTAACCAAGATTGGGTAGATCGAGCTTTATGACCCGGCGCCGAGTCTTGCTGAACGAGGCTTAACTACCTTCTCAAGAATGGTATCTTGATACACTTGAGCCGATGTTTTAAAGTCAAAAATATGGCTTAGTCACTCCTTCATAGCTAACACCCCACCAAACCATCACTGAAGTTGGATAATGCCCTGTTGACTAATTGGGAAGCTTCCTTAAAGCTTTGAGCATAAATACGGTCATTTTGTTTGTTAAAATATTGCTCAATTGTAAAAAAAATCTCATCCTTAAACAAAATTTTTCTGTGACCTCCCTTTCCGTACGGCTTATGTAGTTGTTTTGATTTTACCAACCCATTATTTTTTTAATTATCAGTTAAGACATGACCAGTGCGTTTCTTATAAGCTGCAAGTCCTTAGTCACTTAGTCAGTCTTAGTCATTTTAAAATACGCGACATGATTCTAGGTGCTATATTCATCTCCCGAGATAAAATCTTTTGCTTTCGGACAGCATTCTTCTAGTTCTTTCCCTTACTGCTTTGATCGCCTTTTTCGTACGAACACTACGTGGACGGCCAGATCTTTTTCTGTCACAAACGGAGGAGGTTTCATTTTACCTATCAATAGCCCTGTACACAAACATTTGACGAATACCAAGCGTATGGAGAGTTTTAAAATTTGTATTTGGCTCCATACCTACTTTGTGTAATGCAATCACAGCGATTCGGTTCTCTTTATCATCCCACTCCATTTTAATATCACAATATATTTTACAAGGTATTGGCGCGAAAATGAGAAAACACAATGAACAATCATATAAAAATGACAGATTCCAATTTCAAATGTAATATTTTGTTTATTTTTAATTGTAACAGTATTTATGGCCAGGCTATGTATACATCGTTTCATAATTAAAAAAAATATAATAGAAGCCCTACGCTCGGACGACTATTTATATAAGGGGTTTTTAATCTCTTATACATTTTCAGGGGTGGGCTATCTTTCAGAGTAATTCAATGACTAAAACTTCAAGGACAGAGTTTTTTCACACAACCACTGTTTATTAATCCTTTACAATTTCTTTGATACATAATGTCACAAACACAAATATACTTAAACAATACCTATTTAACTAAGATCATATAAGCTACCCTCCCGTATAATGGTATGCTTTGACCATATAAAACCACTAACAAACAAGCAAGCAGTGTTATGTACCATCTGGAAATGGACAACATTTCATTTTTCGTAAGGTACCAAAATTCGAAAACCGTTTGGAGATTACATGCTAGAAAGCTTATTTTTCATTTTTTTTTATTTTTATATCCTTTAATTTTCGAGTTATTTTAAAAATACTGAAATATTGAAAAATGAGGATTAATAGGTGCCCTAATCTGTGCTAACCCTCTAATTTAAAAATACTAATGTCTGTTGGCAGAGTTGTTAGTTATTGAACTCAGGTGTTGCCTTCTATTAATTTTACCCATTTTTATTCCATTTGAAGCTAAATTAATAATTATTCTTTAAATAATATTATAAAATTACTTCTTTTATATAATATTTTTTGGAAGTTTCGAATGGGCTATCACAGGAAATATATTTACGAGTGAAACCGCGGACAAAAGCTAGTATTATTATATACATTATAAATAATGTTGTAGGCGATTTGAGTTCCGGCTACGGCAACACCTATTTGGAACACGGTATATTATACTCTTTGCATTTCTATAACGTTTACTCTGTGGCTTGACTGACACTATCAGTCACTTTCTTTGGGTGACAGTTTATATTTCTTAATTTTAGTCCTAGCTAAGGTTTTTAGTTTATAAGTCCTCAGAATTTATAAAAATTCATAATTAAATTAAAAATATAAAAACTCAACCAAAAATAAAATACAAAAATACGTGTAACTTATTTTTTAATATATTTTTAATTAAAGTAATAAAAATGGGTGATTAAAAAAATGAAATGTTGTCCATTGGTAACTTAAAATTGCGGATTTTTTTTACTCCATTCCATCATTTCACCGCTGCATTTCACACACAGCTCATCACGGAGTACATTTTAATTTTTTAGGGTTCCGTATCATTTTTTTCGGTCAGAACTTTAAGACAGGATTTTCGTTCATGTTTTAATGTAAACTATAAAAAAGCACTATATTTCCTATTTTTTTTCTAAATTTTTGTCTCAGTAATTTAAAAAAAAAAAAATTTAAATTTGAAAATAAAAAGAAATGTATTTCTTATAACGAGCCCTTTCATTTGATATGTCACATGATGCACTTGAAAAAAAATTTATTTTACGTTTTAATTTTTCCCCCAAAATCGAAATTCTATTATTTGCGCTATACGTCCGTGATTGGGTCATGGAACTCTTTAATTATATGTACCAAGTTTCAACATTCCAAGTCTAAATACTCACTATAGAATCCCTGAAAGGTTCATCAAACTCCATTCAGCCGTTTCAGACCTAAAATTCTAAAAATAAACTAAGTAGGTATTTTAAAGTTGCCATATTACACAGGTAAATCCGGGAGAAAAGCTAATTAATAACACACTACCCGGAGAAGCAACGAAGTATTATGGTTTTTCGTGACGGCACACGAGTCGGACACCCTCATAGCGCGCATAGAGAATAATAAAATTGTTTATGCAATACTTAAATTAGCTTGTCTCTATATAGTATTTTTATTTGCAGTGATGGCAAAGTGTATAAACCGTTAGAGCAAGTACTAGTAATAGCTGGCTCTGTAAAATCTATGTCGAAAGATTATGATATTCTTTTTGAACAAAGCCGAAAACTCAAAGACTTTTTTAGACACAAAGAATATAACCTGGAAAATTTTGAACACGACATTGGTATAGTTGAAGTAAATTCAATTTATATTTACTTGTTTCTACTCTATTTATATCTTCAAGCTACTTTTATTATCCGACAAGCCGTATAAAGAGGCAATTCCATCTACAGTACCTCAACAGAGCTGGCCACTCGTTAGGTATACCCTCAAAAATCTGCGACTAAGTGATGAAGACTTTGTCTTCCGCTGGGTACCCTGGGACTTGCAACGGTTCCCGGGAGCTGTAAGGCAACCCGAGAAGATTTTTTTATCTTCAAGACGTCAATTTCGGCTGTTGGTAGAGCAGGTGGGTCCCCGTGTGTCCCCGCTCAAACCTCACTTGAGACAGAAATGCATGCATCGATTTTCGTCAAGGATCTGTTGATACCTACGTCGATTAGATCAGTTAAAGAATTAACAAATCTTGATTCATTAAGTGCAGGTTTACTACCTGTTCTGTTTAATATGGACAACTGGCTAAAAGTGGACTCAGATACAATGACCTCTAGGTTTTTTAACACAATTTGTAAGTATATTACTTCTAGTTATATTATATTATTTATATTCATTTATATTTTTACATATTTATAAAAAACATAATATAAAAATATAAAAATTGAGTTATCCCCCGAAAGCGAGGTAAATACCCAAACTACCGGTGGTTAGGGCTGCAGAGAAAGGAACCTCCTCACAATACGTCCCATGCTGAGGAGTACTGCTTTCTGGATCTGGCCCTTGACCCAATCGCCAATCTCAAGGCTCCAAAGGTGACGGTCCAAAGTCTTGGCAAACAGACCATTGACCGTCACGACTATCGGTACAATGATCCCCGACTTCACATCCCACATGTCGACAATCTCGTGAGCCAAGTCAAGATATTTTGATTGTTTATCTTTCTCAGTTTTCACAAGATTGTCGTCATGTGGGATGGTGACATCGATTATCATTGCAAGGCGCGCTGATCGATCTACCAACACAATATCAGGCTTATTGTTGCCAATAGTTCTGTCTGTGATGATAGATCGATCCCAGTAGAGCCTGGCATGGCCATTTTCAAGAACTAGTTCAGGCACATACATGTAATACAGTACTTCCGTATTATTAGTATTACGTAAGAGTCGATAGCACAATGCTTCCTGTGTTTCGGAGGGCAAGTAAAGCCAGCCGCACTCGATGATCGTTTAGTTGCGATAATACTTACGATGCTCGAATAGCGCTGCTAAAATTGTGATAAACACTAAATAACGGTAAAAAATAACAATTAAGTCTGAAGAAACTAACTTTTGAAAAATTATTTCATTATCGCAGTTTGACAGTTCGGCGAACATCTTTAAAATGATAGAATACGAATCTATGAAGTTTCATACATTGACCTCGCTTAACAATGACAATATGCAGGAGGATACGGATTTTAGAAATAGCGCCGAGCATAAACCATTTTTGCAGTTAGTTTACATAGTATTAACAAAAAAAATATTACTAATTCCGATCTGAATAGGCTAAAAGACAATTTCTCATTCAGAAGATGGGACATTATTATAATTTTGACATGTCTGATCTTTTAGACAAAGAAATCAATAAATTCAAACATTTGGCAAGTTAGTACTAGCGACGAATTTAGAAGAAATAGATAGCTTTGTTCATACAAACACGTGTGACAACGTACGAAAGGGATAAAAGTGCGAAATAGGGACAAAAGAGCGGCGTATGCGTATGGACAGAGTGCACGCTACGTGGCACGCTGTGCTGTTGTATTACTCCATCTATTTCTTTTATATTGATTCAAGATTCAACCTCATCAAAACCGTCACTTTTTACTTAAGGGTCCGTGGCTCTCAGTCATCTTGTATCTGTCAAAAATATGGCAAATCTCAGTTAATCCTGGAAAGGTGAGTTTATTTATACAACATTTCCTTAGCACACAGTTAAAAAATAAAAAATATGGCTCAATCCAATTTAAAATAATAACTATCAATAATAATAAATAAACTCTTTGCCATCTTTTTGACAGATACAAGACCTTGACCACCGCCCCTTAAGCCACATAAATTCTTCATATCAGAGACACCTTTCAAAAGAAATATCAAATAGATGGCACCCAGGCTTAAAGAGATGAATGTGATTTTTTTGGGTGCTAAAGTTACATGTACTATACTGCTTTTTGGGCATGTAACGTATCTCGGAAAACAAAAAAAAAATTGTTACAATCAGCATAAAGAAAATATTCTATAATTCTAGATAGCCGTGTAGCTAAGACGTCTGGTATATAACTAGGTGGACCGCGGATCGATCCCAGTCATGTTTTTTATAATTAAAAACTTATGCACATAATCCTATAAACCACACTTAGAGGCTATTCCACCTAAAAATACCTCAACAGAATCGGCAACTCGTTATGTATATCCTCACAAATACCATCGGCTAAAAGAGGAAGAGTTGGTATTTTGCTTGGTACCCTGGGGCAGATAACATGGTTTTGAGAGCCGTAAGGCAACTCGTTAAGATCTAATAATAACATAAAATCTAGATGCTAGTAATAACATTATTTACCGCAGGTTGAATCCAGATTTTTTAATACGCCTAGCGTCAGGCCAATACAGATGATGAAATCGGATTTGATAGAGTTATATATTGGAATGCTGTGTGTGATATCAGGTTTTGGATTAAGGGAATGGGTATGTTTCTATGTTGCTTATCTAAAAAGTTTTTATAATATTTCGTCAGACATTTCAGAGCTAATGACAAAAATCCGGATAGAAAAACAAATCAAAATGGTAATTTTGAACTTGGTATTAATTTTGAAATCACAGACACTATACAATTCTGTTTTGAACTTTAAATTTCTCTAGGAGCCAAACTGTAGATTTCTTATCATCTCTTATCAGTTACAGACGAACAGACATCGAAATTATCATATTTATTTACCCAAGATAATAATTTTAACTTCATTCCGATTCCTATCCTATATATATTATTGCGATATGTAAATGCAAAATATAAACAAAATGAGTGTACTTATTTATATTACAGTAAAAGTTACCTAATCACTTTGTCCAAAATTGGTAGATTATAGTGCATAATGAAAATTAATCATATTGTCCAGCCAATATAATATCTAGCAGAATACTCTGGACAAAAGTATCGTTGTTTCTGGTATTTATGTGTTTGGTTGCCTTGTGTTTCAGGAACTCAACACTGATGAGATGAGATTAGTCTGTATACCACTTTCATCAAGTGAGGCATGCAAACATTATTATGGAAAATATTTTAAGGAAAAATACATCATTTGTGCAGGAGTCAAAGGAAAGGACACTTGCACGGTATGAAATATAATTTCAACATTTTGTTTGTCTATCTCTTACAAGAACGTTGCTGAACACACTGTTACAACTTGTTACAAGTGTGCGAAGTTGGTAATTACAGTCTCAATAGCAGTACAATCTAGTTTGGCCCAAGGGAACGTCTCCAAAGTTATATGTTATGGAAAAAGCACAAGGACGGAAATGTGCTATTTTGTCAATAAAAAAAAACGGTGATCGTAGCTCTTATCCACTTTACGAGAAAGTGTATCGAAAAAGTGAAGTCTCTTTCTAATCTATACTAATCATAAAGAGGTAAAGCTTGTAAGTTTAGATGTAGGGGGTAATTTCTCAAACTACTGAACCTATTCTAAAAATTATTTCACGAATAGGAAGCTACGATATCCCTGAGTGATAAAGGCTATATTTTAAGGCGAAGCCAGGGGTGGAAATTGTAGGTATTTAGATAGTACACACGTTCAAATATTGCTCGATAACAACGAATTCTCTATGTGGGAATAACTGCTTCTTTTCAATATCGAACAAAGTCATGGATTTTAGACATATTTTGTTACTAGGTCAATATTATGTCAATACCGGCTTTAAGTAAGAATTTGCAAATTATGTACAATAGATATTACGTACAATATTACTCATATCATGTAGAAGTAGATGAACAACAAATACTAAAATTAGTTTATTATGTAATAGAAAAATAATTGCAAGCAAGCAAACATTTTACTATACAATTTTATTATAAGAACTTATGGTAGAACTTCAAAGTAGGAACTTACCTAAACATTTTAGGGTTGTTTACCAGGAAAAAAGTCTGTCCAAATCTCTAACGTCTAAACGAAATGAGAGGAACTTAAAATTCACAATTTCTAATATAAATTACTGCGGCGGCCCAAAAACGGAGAGCGTAATAATAAAACGGCTTGTGGCGAGCCGTGGGTCAGTAACGACACCGTCGAACCCGAGTGCTCCAGAGAGTAGTCCCCACTGCTAGACCTGAGACTCTCGGCCCTGGCTTGCCTTAATTGGCTGTCCAGGGTGGAGTCGTTAAAGTATAATATTATGTACCTATTATGCTCGGGGGTGGAAGTGTCTACAGGCGTAATAACGGGGAAGCTATATGTGAAAGCGGTGTCACTCCTCTCGACACCCCCAGCCGCTTACACCAATGTTGCCTGTCTTACTGCCGGCAGAAATGCTCAAAAATTGTGGTTGTTTTAGGAGGCCCATTTAGTAAACGGCGAGTCACCACCTGCCAATTTTACGTTTCATGAGATGAATGATACCGGCAGGTGCCCGTAGTCTCAACCAATAAACTTGATAAACCAATCCATTTAACATCTCAAAACAATAGCCCGATTTTAATTTAATTTTATCTCAGCAATAGTCCAGGCACCTGACGGGGCCTGTCTGTGAGCACATTGTATTTGATGCATTCAGAGATAGGTCCCGACGGGTGCTAGTCACAACACTTTAGATTAAACACTCTTAAGGGCCTCTACGTGTTGGACCTATGTCCCCATGTAAGCCTTACAAAGGGTATTAAGCCCGTGAATTTAAAGTTAAATTAATAACTTACATGTAATGAACCCCATTATTTACGCGGTTGAGACTTAATTTCTTTCTTGGCTTAATTTTTTTATATATTCACGATTTGCTTTACGGCCTACGAGTAAAGAAAGAGTAAGTAGGTAGGTATAAGGTACACGTTACGGGCCGTACAGCGTGACGATATCTCGTACACTTTTAGTTTAATTTTGGGTATTTAAAATGACACAGGATTCGAAATACTACCACGTGGTAC